>PVJL010006234.1:0-95459 GCA_004026885.1 Lyroderma lyra | reverse complement strand
TTTTTTTTTTTTTTTGGCCCCAACTTTATTCCATTTCTCCTAATGTTTTGTTTCAGGTTGAAGACCCTCCTTCAGTATTTCTTGGAGTGCTGGCCTCGTGCTGGCTAATTCCCTCAGCTTCTGTTTGTCTGAGAAGATCTTTATTCCACCTTCATATCTCAAAGATAATTTTGCTGGATAATTTATTCTTGGCTGGAAGTTTCTCTATTTTAAATTTTGAATATTGGATTCCACTCTCTCCTGGCTTGTAGAGTTTCTGCTGAGAAATCTCATGCCAGCCTGAGGGGTTTTCCTCTAAAGGTTATAGTTCTTTTTTTCCCTGGCTGCCTTGAGAATTGTCTCTTTGTCTTTCGTTTTGGTCATCTTTAGTACCATGTGTCTGGGAGAAGATCTGTTAGGGTCCAGGTATCTGGGGGACCTGTTTTCTTCTTGAACTTGGGGTTCCAGCTCTTTCCATAGGTTTGGAAAGTTCTCATCTATGATTTGTTTGAGTATGCTCTCTGTAGATTGCTCTGACCCCTCTTCTATTCCTATTATCCTGATGTTGTTTTGTCTCATGGAGTCGGATAGTTCTTGCAGAGTTCTTTCAATCCTTTTGGTTCTATATTCCCTCTCTTCCTCTTTCTGAGCTGTTTCCATGTTCTGATCTTCAATATCACTAATTCTTTCCTCCATCTGATTGGTCCTGTTTCCTATGGCAGTTATTTAATTTCTCACTTCTTTTATGGTATTATTTATTTCTCGTATTTCCGTCTCAATCTTTCTTATGTTTTGAATTTCTTTGTTAAATTGTTCTTTTTGTTCACAGAGTTCCTTTTTTATGTCGTTTATATCCTTTTTTATGTTATTTATCTCAGCTATAGTGTTCTGCCGATAGGTTTTCATTTCTCTCACAGCCTTTAGAATGGCTGCTTTAAATTCTCTGTCACTTAAATGAGACCCTTCCAGTTCGAAGAAGCTGTCTTCTGGATAACTTTCATGTTCTTTCTGAGGAGTTTAGTTTTTAAGGAATTCATCCTGCCCGCTGGGTTCTTCCTCTTTGACTTGAGGGCTTTATGTTCAGTGCCCAGATTATTGCTTTGGTGGTGTCATGCTGTAGGGCAGACACTAGGTGGCACTGGTGGTCAAGTTTTGGGGGAGAGGGTGCTGTTTGTTTCTTGTTTCTGATCTCCTACTGCGTTTGTGGACTATGCGCATAAATCCTGGTGAGATGCCAGCATAAATCCTGGTGAGATGCCAACGAAAGGCGCTCCAAGGGCGGCTCTGCCTTCTGCCCTTTGCTGGGGAAGCTGTTCTGAGGCTTGTTTCTGCTGATTCAGGTGAATGCTATGAAATCAGTCTTTCTTCCTAGCCCTGATTGAGCATCTGACTGCCTATGGTCTCACACTGCTTTCAGAACCCTGGGCTGCACGAGGTACTGCACGCTCCATAAGTCCAAAGCTGTGGGCCTGGCCTGAGACAGCAGGGTTGCCTTTGCAGCGGGCTGGGAATAAGAACTGCAGCCCTGTGTAGGGGGCTTAGAGCTGGGGTGTCATCTTTGCAGTTCAGAATCCTCACTCAGCCCTTCTACCACTCAAAAGTTCCAGAGGCTGGCTCCAAAACACCATCCCCAGCATGCAGCTCCAAAGCCCAGCTCCCCCGTGGTCTCTCCTCTCCCCCGAACTGAGCCGCTCTGAATAGTCTGCAGTGATTGTGTTCTGTTGCAGTCTGTCTCTGCTCCCTTCCCTCTCCCCAACTCGCCCCCTTCTCAACAACCTTCAGGTGTTTACTTGCGATTTGTGAATTTCTCAACAGCTGTTTTATCACTCAGGGTCCCCTTTCTTGGCTCGTGAACGGCCGTTCAATTGTGTTTTCTGGGAGTGGCTTTAGGGACCTCCTCTCCAGTTGCCATCTTGCCTTCTTCCTTCCACCTCTTGCTTTCTTACTGTCATCCTTTGTATTAAGTATCTTTTTCCACCCCTTCATTCTCAGCCTCTGTGTGTATTTAATTTTAAAGTGAATCTCTCGTAGACAGCATATTACTAAATCATGTTTATTTATCTATTTGGCCAGTCTCTGTCTTTTTATTTTTAGTTTAATTCATTTACGTTAAAGGTAAGTTGACTAGATGTACCATTTTAAACAGGACAGAAAACAACAGTATTGTCCCATTTCAAACAGTACATATGGTCAGCCTAGTCTCATTGGGCTAAATTCAAGCTATCAATAGGCTGACCATATGTAGTATTTGAAATGGGATAGAACTGTTGTTTTCTATCCTGTTTAAAATGGTACGTCTATCTGCTCAGCTGAATTTAAAGTAATTATTGATATGTTTTCATCACTTACTGTTGCCATTTTGTTCATTAATTTATTTGGCTTGCAGGTTTTTCCCTCTCTTACAGCTTCTCAATTGTATTGTTTATTGTACTTCTTTATTGTGCTCTGGAGCTCTTCAAGAGCTATTTTCATGGATATTTATTTTATTGTTTATATCCAGGTAATATTATTCATTTTTTGAGACTTTTTATGTTTCAATAACATTTGACATACAATATTATATTGGTTTCAGGTGCACATAACTGTGATGAGTCATTTATATAACTTAGTAAATTTTCATTACGGTACATCTGGTTCCTCTCTGACACCATACATTGTTATTACAGTGTTACTGACTGTATGCCTTATGCTGCACTTTACATCCCTGTGACTATTCTGTGACTATGAATTTGTACATCTTGATTATTCTCCTTTTATACTCCCCACCTCCAGCTGTCCTTGCATCACCACAACAAAACCCATCTAGCACCACACAATGTTACTACAACCTTATTGACTATATTCCCATGTTACGCTCTATATCCTCATGATTATTGCCTTGTAAAAACCAAACTAATTTTCTCAATCTCTTTCCTTTATTTTACCCACCCTCCCATTTCTCCTCCCATCTTAAAAGGGTCTCTCAAACATTCTTTGTAGTACTGGTTTAGTAATGATGAGCTCCTTTAGCTTTTTTTTTTATCTGAGAATCTCTTTATCTGTCCTTCAATTTTGCATGCTAGCCTTGCTGGATACATTAATCTTGGTTGTAGATGCTTGGTTTTTATCACATTGAATATTTTCTGTCATTTCCTTCTGGCCTGCAAATTTTCTGATGAGATATCAGCAGATGATCTAATGGGTGTCCCCATAGAAGTTACCACTTGCATTTCTCTTGCTGCTTTTAGAATTTTTTTTCTTTTTCTTTAACTTTTTCCATTTAATTATGACGTGTCTCAGTGTATTCCTGTTTGAATTAATTTTGTTTGGGACTCTGGGCTTGCATGTCTATTTCCTTCAACAGGTTATTAAAATTTTTAGTCATTATTTCTTCAAATAAGTTCTCAATCCCTTGCTTTTCCTCCTCATGTTCCAGTAGTCCTATGATGCTAATGTTGTTACGATTAATGTTGTCCTAGAGAAATCTCAAACTGTTCTCATTTTCTATTGTTGTTCTGATCAGGTATTTTCTGTGGGCTTTTCTTGCAAATCACTGCTTTGTGCTTCTGCTTCATCTAGTCCAGTGACTTTTTTTTTATCCCATTCTACATTTCCATTAATGTAATCTTTATCTCTGCCTGGTCCTTTATAATGGTTTGTATGTCTTCCATTATGCTTGTGATGTTTCTGTTGAAATTATCATTAAGTTCCTTGAGCATTTTTATAGTAGTTTTTCTTTGAGCTCTGTCTCTGATGGGTCATTTGTCCCCATCTCACTTACTTTGATTTTTTTGTTCAAATTTATTTAGAGCTTCTTTTCCCCGGTTTGTCATTATGGCAGCTTCTCTGTAGATATTCTGTTCCTTAACCTGACACTCACTGCTGCAGTTTCTTTGGTATTCACTGCTGATTCTTTTTGGGCAGAGTTCTTGGGGCAAGAGGTGACCAGGTTTCACACCTTTGTTTGCTTCCTGGGGCCCTGGAGTCCCGAAGGTAGCATGGACATAATTATGCATTTCTGTTCTCAGTTTGCACCAATGACTCTGCCCTGACCCTTGGGGTCAGTTCTATATCCTGGGATCTCAGACCAGGCTGTTTGTGGGCTGATAAGCATATTTGTACCCTCTTCTCTTTTCCTCCTTCCCAGGCCAGAGTAAGGTTGGGCCATGGTCTGTAAGTGCAGGCGACTAGGGTTCAAGACTTTGTTTGCTACCTGAAGCCATGGAGCTGTGTGAGTATTATGCAGGCTTTCACCTTTCTGTTCTCGGTTGTCCTAAGACTCTGCCCTGAGCCTTTGGAGTAAGTCCTGTCCCCTGGTATCATTCTGGTTGTGGGCTGAGAAATGTGCCTGCATCCTCCTCGCTCCTTCTCCTTCCTGGCCAGAGTGAGTTCACACTGTGGCTTCTCACCATGCAAGTCGCTCCCCCTCCTCTCTGAACTGGAGTGAAGTCCGGCCACTGCATCTTAAAGACCCAGTTGCCCCTCTTTGACATGTATTTATTTAGTTGTTGTTTCTGTGGGAAGGATGAACCTTGGAGCCTCTTATTTTGCTATCTTGCAGATATCAGGTCAGAGATAATCATCAATAATTCAGGAATTCTACTTGAAAATATTCTCTGAAATTAATATGCATTCATGGGGCCTGTACTGTCATGACCTAATCACTTCTCAAAGGCCCTACTTACAAATACCCTCACATTGAGAATCAGGTTTCAACATATAAAATGGGGGAAACATGAACATTAAGTCTACATAGCACCCTGTAACTTGCTTTGGCCAATAGAATGTGGCATAAGTGATGATGAGCAAGTTCTATATGCAGGCCTTAAGAGGTTTGGTCTCTTCTAAATCCTCTCTTGAATTTCTGCAATATCATGATAATAAGCCTGCTTCAGAACAAGAAAACATGTGGAAAAAATCCCAGTTGTCTCAGCTGAGGCTATTCTAGTGCATCATAGTGCTAGGGACCCCTAAATATGTGAGAGGGCACAGTCAAGACCAACATAGCTAGCCACCTGTTCTACAGCTGATGACCACCATCGAGGGACTTCCTAAATCCATATCGGTTGCAATATGATTTTGCAGTTCTTCCACTAAAGGGTGGACTTTATTTCTCCAAGACTTGAATCTGGGATCCATCATGACTTACTTTGGCAAAGTGAATATGGCAAAAGTGGTAGTGTGCCAGTTCTATCTTATAGAACTCAAAAGGCCTTGCACACTTCTACTCTACCCCTTGGAACTCATGTTTTTCAAACATGCCTGGGTTAATCTGATGGAGGATGGAACATCACATGAATGAGAGCCTAGTTATCCTAGTAAACTCTCAAATATGTGGAAGAACCCAGCCAACATCCACAAGCTTCCTAACTAACCTATAGCCAACTACATACACATAAGTGATTCTAGCAAATATGAAAAGAAATTCCCAACTAACTCATAGGCTCATGATAATAAAGGGTTGTTGACTTAAGCCACTAAATTAATTTGAACTGGTCTGTTATACCACAATAGGTAAGAAATAAGGCCCTATCAACAAAGTAATCTAGAAGAAATTGACTTTGTATATCTTTTCTGTGACAATTAAGCTACCGCTAAACTCAAAATTAGGTTTACAGATATGGGATATCTTAATACATGTTGATCTTTGCATTAAACCTTTAAATAACTGTTTTGTCCTTATTTTTATAATAAACTACATAAAGAATGTCACTACCTGGATTAATGGTATTGTGGGAAGGGTGAGAAAATGAGGGTAAGTATAATAAATATGACTTGAACATAAAATTGCAATTGAAGTTTGCTCTCTTAATTTTCTAGTATTTTGTATGTTGGTGTTTATGGTAAACAAACAAAATTTTAAGTTATACAGATGTGGGGAAAAAAACCCACCTGAATTATCTGGATAAATATTTAAGCCTGATAATTTTTTACTTTGGCTTCATTTTCTGATATTCTTAATTGCTATTTGCAAAGATGAATTGGAACAGAACTGAGAGAATAAATATCTGTATTTATCCAAAGGCCTTTAAGCAACTGGAGTTCAATATTAAAGCTGCCTGGAACAATATAAAAAACACTAGTCCCATAAAAATAAGCATTATGATAACTTTTAGATACTGCCTGATATTCTATTTGAACTACTTATGTCATGCATCCTGGAGCAAGGTGGAAATTTTATTTGAAGATAACTGGGGTTTGAGGAATACTGATGGAGAATGTCTGGAACTATAAAACTTGTGGCCATTTTAAAGAAATATGAGCCAATAGTGAAAGTAATGAAGACTACTAAATTGGGAATGAGACTGGCAACACTGTAATTTGAACATGTGGCATGGCTTCATAACACATATCATGGCATAATAAAGTCCATAGAAAAGGAAAAAAAATATTGGTAGCACAAAAACAAATGCTGTAAGAAAAGATGAAATATTGCCATTTGCGACAAAATGGATGGACCTGGAGATCATCATGCTAAGTGAAATATGCCAGACAGAAAAAACAAAGAACTGCATGATTTCACTCATATGTGGAATATAGAACTGAAAGCAAAGAAAAAAAGAAATGAACAAATAACCCATGGACACAATCAATAGTTTAATCTTTATTTGGGGATGAGTGGGTTAGGGAGGGGAGAAAGGGGAAGGGGTGGGAGAGGAGGGGGGGGAGCTAAATATAAGATGATGGAAAGAGAAGTCACATTAGGTGGTGAACTTATTATACATCAAGTTGACAATGCACTGTAGAATTGTATGCCTGAAACCTATGTAATCCTTGCTAACAGATGTCACCCCAATAAGTCTAACAATAAAAATGAATTTAAAAAAACAAATGAAAAATTGAATTAATAAGCCTTAATTAAACCAGGTAAAAGGAAATCATGACTTAAAAGTAATAATGTGAGTTTGTGGTGTATTTTGGAAAAAAGAAATCCTTTTGATTTATCATGAAAATGGATAGTAGCTACTGTGTTACCCTGTTCTAACCCAAGCACTCATGTGAAATAATTTCCACGTCTAGCATCTTAAGTTTGGTCTCTCAAAAGACTAAAACACGTGAGTAACATACTTTACAATTAGCTTGGAATATCCTGTTTCTGAGTGGAAACAAAAACACTTTAAAGATGGGAGTTCCCTGGTGGTGTAGTGGCTTAAGGCTTCAGCGCTGGCAATGTCAGCACTGCAGCCTGGGTTCGATTCACAGCCAGGGAGCTACCCGCATACCAAAAAGCAAAAAACAAAACAAAAAACAAAACAAAAAACAAAACAAACAAACAAAAAATACTTTGAAGATGTCTGAGTTGTGACATAGAACTCATCACGAAATCCTCCACACTGCTCTATGAAAATTTGAATGTTGAAAAAGTAATTATGGGGGTGGTTCCCTGGTGGTTCAGTGGCTAGGATTTGGTGCTCTCACCCCCCCGCCCCGTGGCCTGGGTTCGCTTCCTGGTCAGGGAATCAACCAAATTAAAAAATTAAAAAGTGATTATGGTCACCTGGAAACAATGGAGTCTCTAGAAGGCCAAATGTCCACCTGGTGCTCAAAAGGGTCAACATAAAGTGAACAAGAAGAAAGTAGCATAAAATGCATATATGATTACAATTCTCAAAGTCTTTATCAGGACCACTCGAGTTTGAGTATTAAATCATATCTCAGGGCTTCCTCACCTACTGGGAAGTTGGAGGCAGATATTGCACAAGTGAGCTCATTATCATTTTTCACATTGCTGATGCAAGCAGGACCTCTTTGATGCTGAGCTTAGATCAAAAATAAGAACTCACATAATTTGGTGAGTTCTTCCTGAATGACATAAAACTCACATATAAAAAGGTGGTAGTGCAGTTTAGATTGGGTCAAGACCCCATCTTGTGTGGATTTTTGCAGCTATATGTTCCCAGGAATCATAGGTACCAAAGAGAAGCTTTATTGAGATATGAAAAAACTAAGACTTTATACCACACTTCAGGGAAAAAGATAGGTGTTTTTTTTTTTTTTCACTAGAGATAAGAAATTCATGGGAGAAGAGAGAAAATTTGGGCTACCAATGGTAGTCAGAAAAACATATTGTCTCAGTAATTACTGATACTGTGGTTATGAAATTAATTAAAGTCCTAAAATAGAAATTTCATAGTATAAACAACCAAAAACATTTTGAAGTCTAGAAAAGACCATGGTTCAGCAAGAATTCAGCTTTGTTTATCCAGAACTCCAACTTATGAGCACACTACTGCTTGCAGCTATACTCTCTTTCAGGAACTCTGGAGGCAGAATGATATGGAGACGATAAGGAAAATAAAAATATAAAGTATGCTAAATGTCTTGTTGGGGCTGAGAGCACTTTAGATAACTGATTATTTCTTGGTACTGACAAGAAAATGTTTCCTCAGTACCTAGAGTTCTTGAGCCCTATTTTTAGCTCCATTATAAGATAGGAAGTGTCACTGACTGAAATGTAAATAAAGACTTTTTTGATGCTTCATGCCTAGAGCAGCTGGTAGAAACTTCCAGAGGAGATCAAGGTCATGGGCTAAAGGCTGATATACTCCAAACAACTTTCGAGGAAATGGGAAATTTAGTATCCTCTGCTACAGAAGACTCAGAATCTACAGAAACTGGGGAAAGTTTTAAATTAAGGAGAGGTTGACTAGCACTGTTAACAAAAAAAGTGTTAATAAACCTTTGGTCTGGGGTGAAGGGTTAATATCAATCTCAAAGATAAATCATATTTAGGAAACTGTCAAAATGTTCCTCCTCAATAAATGTCAAATGCTTTAAGGTTTTATGGTAAAAAATGAAGTTTGTTCCCACAGTTTTGTGACTAGAATATTTCTGCTCCTTGAAGATGCAGGTTTTTCCTAATAGAAAACTATCAGGACACAAGAATAATATCTTTTAAGACAGGTATATAGATTCTTTGTGTTTAGTTGGGACAATGAGAATACATAGGAAACCAGTCTCACTGGAGTAAATGGTCCACAGGCAAGTAGAGAACAGGAATGGTTATGTAGGGAAGATCATGGAGGTCTTGCATGTCAGGTGTAGAAGTTTACATATAATTAAAAATTATATGAAAAAAGGTATTTTAAGAAGATAATCTGATAGCAATAAACAGGATGGACAAGAATAGTGAGGGATTGAGAGGTTGGTGAGAGAATATAAAATCTAGATGATGAGAGTTTGAGCAAGAGGAGTGAGACTGGTAAGGAACAAACACTGGACACATTGAAAAGCGGATGTTTTTGTCTTTATTTTCTTATTATAAAGGTATTATATGCTCACTTTAAAAGTGTTAGTAATACAAAAGTATATAAAGTAAAAACAAACAAAAATATACAAGGGCTGTCTAGAAAGTATCCAGCCATGTTCTATGAAAAATAGAGGCATTTATGGCTGGGTTTTTTTCTGGACAGCCCTGGTATACATTAGTACAACCACTATTAGAAGTGGTATTTTAAACTCCTAAATCACTATAGGGAAAAGTAGGACCCATACTTTAACAAATCTAGCAAAAAGAGATAAAAATAAAAGTAATAAATTATAGAATTGTAATAAATATAAAAGACTTCATTACAAATGAAAAGGCAGACATTCTCAGGTGGAGTAAAAAAAACTCATCATGTGCTGTTTTGAAACGATGCATCTAAAACAAAAAGACACAGAAATGTTTAAAATATTGTAATGGATAAACACACACCAGACAAATACAAACAAAAATGTAGAGGTGGCAAAGAAATGTCAATTCAAAAAAACACATTAAATGGGTAAAAGAAGGTATCTACATGTTGTAAATTAACACGATCCAATAAAATAATCATGAAATCTTTTTAGAAAGGTGGAAATAAGAAAAAGGCTACATATCATTTTTTTTAACAATCTATAAAACTGTTTTGCTATTTGACCAGAAGAGAGCAAACATGAAATGTAATGCACTGAAAAAGATTTCAAATATTTAAACCAAGAAAGGTTAGAAATAAGAGACTGTGATAAAACAACAATTGGTGATTTTAAATATTTTTGTCAGAATATTTAGATTAAGCAAATAAAAAGGGAAAATCTGAATAACAATTAACAAGTTTAATTTAATATGTAGAAATATGACATATTACCCAAGCAAAAGAAAATACACATTTGCTTCAGTTGCCCATGGAATATTTATAAAAAATTACTACATTAGAACACAAAGAAAATATTCCAAAATCTGTAATTTATGCATAAAATATGTTCCATCCATGAGACAATATGAACAGTAATAAGGAAAATAAGAGGATAGAAATGCAAAACATCAACTAAAATGGAATCATGTTAAAATTAAAATATATAAATACACTTAGATTGAAAAGAAAAACAACACTAACTACAGATAGATGACAAAAGAAAGACTATTATAACACTGCATGTATAAACTATAGAACACATTTAAATGTATTCAGAGGAAAGTTTTTTATTTAAATGCACTAAATAGAAAATAAGACTAAAAATAAGTTAAGCATTCCCCTAAATAATCTAGAAAGATATCGAACAGAACCAAAGAACATAGAAAGAAGGAATTAACAAAAGCAAAAGGTTATGTGTAAAAAAAATCTTTTTAAATAGTTAACTGAAAATAAAATCTATAAACCTATGGACAGTCCTACTAAGGAAGAGAAGAAAAAAGATGCAGTCATATATATGTAAATTAATACATATTAGAAAACATTATATACAACTTCCAATCAATACATTTGAAAATCCAGATAATGTGGAAGAGTTTTACAGATAAATTGACTCAAAGAGAGGTGGAAAACCTCGACAGAGTAATCATCAAATTGAAAGAGGATTTACATTTCTACCTTCTCACTCCCCAAACAATTGATAATATTCTATATCCATTCCTGACAAAAGTATAAATCAGTCAGGAATCAGGACTAGAAGGGCATTTCCATAAATTGAAAACAATGGAGATCATCATATTTTAGAGTGAAATAATGAGATTATTTCTCTTAAAGTAAAAAACAAGAGAACAATGCCTGCTCTTTATTAATCAATATAAATCTGTATTGTCTTGTAAGTCATAGGATATTTACCAATGTGTCAAAAGAAAAAACAAATCAGATACAAATATTAGCAAGGAAAATATAACCATTCCATTATTTAAAACAAACATGATTGTATACCTAGGAATTCAAGAAAATTAACTGGAAAAAAAAAATAACCGAGCTAAGAGCAGAGTTTAATATGATGCCTGGACACAAGATAAATGCAAAACTCTGTATTGTAAAGATGTCAATTCTTAACACATTACTGAAAAGGTCTGAGGCACTTCCCGGTATTTTTTCTTTTTACCAAACTTGAAGAGTTGATTCTATAATTCATCTGGAAAAAGAAAATGTAGAACAATAGCCAAGTAAATTCTGAAAGAAAAAAAAAAGAATGATGAAGGAGGGGCAGCTGCATCACATTTCAAAATATCATGCTACAGTAGTTAAAATAATAACTGACAAAAATTGAACAGAAATAAAAACATAAGAAGTATACCCATATATTAATAGCTTATAATAAAAAGAGAATTCCAAATCAAGTAGATAAAACTCAATACAATAAAGAAGTTGAAAAAACTAGCTATCTCTTCTGAAAAAATTAATGTAAGTTCATATTTTCCAATATACACAAACAAAAAAATCAATTCAATGTAAATTAAAGCACTAAACAATAAAATATGTAAAATATCAGAAGAAAATATTGAACAATATTTTTATAATCTTGGAATACAGAAGCCTTGCTAAGTATGAGTCAAAAAGACAAGAAACTATAAAATAAAAATTTTGTTTGATTATTTACATAATTAAATCTTTATGACAAATAGCCCCATAAATGTACTTTTAAAAAGACAAATAACAGACATTTGCAAATATAGCAGACAAAAGGTACCAGCTCTAATATCCAGAGACCTCCTACAAATCAACAAGGAAAAGATAAATGACTGAATAGAAAAATAGGCAAAGGAGATGTGCAAGGAATGTTCAACAGAATACAAATAGCTAATAGATATATTAAAAGATGCTTGACTTACTAGTGAATAGGAAAAAATAACTTAAAAGAATATGATTTGACTTTTCATTCAAAATGCTAACAAAATTCAAAAGAATGATAGTGTCCAGCAAACCAGGAGGGCAGTTTAGCTCCAAATTTTCCATCTAGCAGTTGTAGTTCTAAGATAGATTTAAAAGAATGTTTTTTATAGCATTATCTGTAATAGTAAAAAGAGTTAACCTAAAGATCTATCACATGGAAAGAGTTGAATAAATTATATAATACACTCTGCTTATGAAATTCTACTAGCTGTTACAAAAATGACTTTCTATTGAGAGGGAAGGGGACTGGATAGCAAGCTGTAGTAGAATAATGCAGTAACTCTGTACTTAACTTGGTATTCAGGTTCTTGGAAACTGTGACTTTAAGAGAAACAAAGTAATTTACAACCAATTTTATCATATGCTAATTAAAAAAAACTAGAGTTAAGTGCCTACAGCATATTTCTGGTCACAAAAACATCGCCAAACTTGTAAATAAAGACCTAAACTCCTTCCAATATCAAACACTGAAATAAATGTGAGCTATACATACATTTAAGAAAACTAAATAAAAACAAGTAAGAATGATTTTCCAACCTGCTTATTCCAGTTCAGGGTCACAGAACTGGAGCCTTCCCTGTAGTTCAGGGCACAAGGCAGGATCCATCCTTGACAGGACACCCTTCCATCGCAGGGCACACTTACACACACCCACTCTCACTCAGACTGGAAAAATGTGGACATACCACTTAACCTCACATGCACATCTTTGGGATGTGGGAGAACACTGGAGTTTCCAAGAAAACCGACATAGACATAAGGGTAACATGTAAACCACAGAGTGGCCTGGGCCAGGAGTTTTCTATTTCTATCTCATCAACTTTAACAAAATGAGATTAAGCAAGGTTATTGTAGGACATGCTTTATGTATAGGATAATTTCATTTTGTAAAACACACAAAAACACATGCATATGAACAGAAAAAGTACTTAGAAGATACAAAATAAACATATCATCATGACTGTCTCCTGGCCGTAAAACCGGAAGAGAGGTATTCTCATTTGTTCCTTTATATACTACTGTCCTTTTTACTTTTATAAATATGTGTTACATTTGTAACAGGAAAAAAAAAACACAATCTCACTCGATAAAATTTGGACTAAAAAAACTATAAGGAAACATAAGAAAAGCTATATTAAATCTCACTACACAGAGGCAATTATTATTAACATGTCAACACTTTTCAGTTCCTGTTATGCATTTTTTACATATTTGAGATAGTCTATGAAACTTTGGGTTTGTTTTTCTTTTCCCTATAGAAAATTTAGAGAATAAAGAGCCACAAGAGAATAAAAAGTACATGTATTCCCACCACCCAGAGATAATTGCTTAAGAAAAATCATGAAATTCAAGTGCACAGAATTGGATTATGAGTAATCCATGCATGCTGTATGGATCATGCATACTGTCTCATTGATCCATGCATGGCCTTCTTTTATTTTTTCCATTAACTTGTTCTTTTTTTTAATTTTTGTAACAATCATACAATTATTAATCAATATTCTTTTAATTACATAATGAACACTCACCAATTGACCCATCAAACCTGAGCACTAGAATACTGACAACTGTCATCGATTTCTATGATTCTTTCCTACTCCAACCTCCTTTCCTCAATACCAAAAACCATTATGAAGTTTTATTGATATTCCTTTGCTTTTTAATAAAATATTTTAATCTCATATATATATATATATATGTGTGTGTGTGTGTGTGTGTGTGTGTGTGTGTTGTGTGTGTGTGTGTGTGCGCGCATGTGTGTGTGTACCTAAGTAATGTAGTGTTCGGTTTTATTTGATTTTGAATAAAAAAGATATCCTATTATATGTAGTCTTCTGGAACTTGTTCTATTACTTTAATTAACATTATTGAAGTAAAACCTACCTGTAGTGCATTCACTTTACTGCTATATAATGTAAATATACTACAATTTATCCATTTTGCTATTGGGACATTTATTACTAGCATTTTAGTGTATATTCTTCTGGTTATTTTTATGAGGAGATTTATATAGTTTCCTTTCTACAAAATTTGAATACTATATATACTTATGTGATCTGTTCTTCTCACTAATGAAATCTTGTGAACATATTTCCACTTTAGTAAATATTCATTTGATATAAACTTAAATGGCTGCATAGTATTCCATAATATTCACAATATACTTTCATTTTACTATTCCCAATTGTTGGACATCTGGATTGCTTATAATATTTTTCTTTTGCTGTGACAAGCTTTATGATATATATATCTTTTAGATCAGTGACTCTCCTTTTAAGAATTTATTCTGAGTAATATCTGAATAAATTTGCATAGTCACATACAAGGCCACCATGTAGGGGAAGGCAATTATTGTTCTACACAACTTGCACAAAATATGTGCTCATCACAGCAGTTTTTATAATACAAAAAATGGAAAGAACCTAATGAATAAGTTATATATTAAAATTATAATATAGATACACAGTTACTGACATGGAAAGATGTTTATAATTTATTAAGTGGAAAAACTAGTCTAAATGGCAGTATAATACCATTTTGTAAAATAAAACAAATATACCTATGAAACAGTATGGAAGAATATACACTAAAAATTTTATAGCATTATCTCTGAATATTGAATTCAGTTGAGATTTTAATTTTTTTCACTTTTTTTTTACTTATATTTTAAAGTGTTTCCAACAGTAATACTTGATTACATGTATAAAAGATTATTAAACAATAAAATTTTATTCACAATCATTTAAATATTTTTCTGAATATAAAATACTTTTACATCTTAAGAACTTTGGAAGAAAAATATATAAAGTAAATAAAAATCACACATTATCCTATCCATCTAGATATAATTAATTCACAATCACCTATGTGCTTATTTCTAGTCATTTGCCTTTGATTACATATTTAAAATAATTACAATCACACTTCATATAATCTTGTATGATGATTTCCCACTTAACATTATATGATATGAACAGACCATAAATATTTTAATGGAATAATATTTTAACACATGGAAATAGCACATTTACTTAATTATGCTGTTCAAGTTAGACCCATAGGTTTTTCTGTTTTTCAGTATACCAGATAATTATGTGAGGAACATCTTTGTGCATGAATTATCCACATTGTATATACTTTCCTTAAGTAGAGACACTGAAGTAAAAATACTAAGTCAAAGAGTACCATCATTTTTATATCCCTTGATCTATACTGCCAAAAATGTATTTACTATATATTTTAAGGCAGCATGGAATAGTAGGGGGAAAAATGTAAGACAAAATACATGGATCCCATGCCATCTTTAGTCCATGCTGCTTAACCTCTGGTTAGGTAAAACTAATGTAAAAATATCCACCTTATCTGAGTCACAAGGTTATTGTCATAATCAAATGAGAAAATAGATCCTTCTGTCACCACAAATGTTACTTCTTCAGGAATGCTTTTGTTAACTTTCCAGACTCTCACAGGATTCTGTACTTACTTTTCCTCCATGGCCTTACAATGACTGATAAATAATCATTCAATTATTTGAACATTCTCAGTTTCTCCCAAATGATTTTAAGTTTCATTAAAATATGCTTGACATACAGTTGGCACTCAATGAATATGTGTTTAATGAATGGATGAATGAAGTGACATTTTGTAAACTAAGTCAATAGACATTTGTAAGGCATTTAGGTTATTATTATCATTTGCAGTAGTAGGTTGTATTACCAGGTAGATGATTCTAAATGTTTAGAGGTTCCTTGCCTAACCAAAATTTCATTATGTGGCTTTAATGCTTGTTGTGCTACCCAGAGGCATGGGTAGTGATGTTCCTGGAAGCACCTGATAGGAGCTGCAACTTGGTGAACCAAGCTGGTAGTTTTCTAGGTCAGCATGCTAGGAGTTACGGAATTGTAGTTACCATTAGTAAGACACAAGGGAGTGAGTGGTCAGGAATTCAAGAGGTTAGTGATATTTGATACAGGAGGATCCTGAAGGTCAGAAACAAAGTAATGTTAAATGGTCTAGAGAGTAAGGTACAAACTGGAGAATGGTCAGAGAGAAGGAATTAAAGTAAATGGGAGAATTAAATTCTGAGCTCCAGTACTCAAAGCATAGAACTATAAATATGATTGTAAGGCAAAGGGTACTTGGATTTACTGCTCCCTTAGGTTATTTCTACCCAAATTGAAAATGGTATGAGGAAATGTTTGTGCCTAGCTCCATATACATGAGCAAGGGAATGACAGTAGCTAATTGAGAAATGAGATCTGTGAATCTAAAGTAGGTTCCAATAGAGACAAGATAGACTGAAACCATTTGTATATAAGATCTCATAATAGTCTACATGTAAAATGGGAGCAATAAAGGTTTGGATCCTGTAATTCTCATCTTGACTTTTAACAGCATATATTATAGCATGGTGGTTAGAATCATGGATTCTGTAAACAGGCTAGTTGGGTTCAAATCTCAACTCTTTCATTTATTAGTTGTATCCTTTGGCCAAGTTACTTCACCTCTGTGTGCCAGTTTACTCATCTGTAAAACAGGGATGATAGTATATACCTACCTGAATGGATTCTTGTGGAGATTAAATGCATTGATGCATATAAAAACCTTATAACAGTGCCTGGATGTAGCAAATGCTATGTTAAGTATTATTATTATTATTAGTTAGTCACATAAGACCAAACAAAACTTGATGTTGTAAAAATGGATAAATACACTATATGTTAACTTTATCTAAAATAATAAAGTTTCTAAATAGAAATTTTTCTCATTAAAATTAATATTTCATTTACACCTAAACATAGCTGACTATATAAGAACTATAAGCATTAGTAAAGTAGCCAAATTTATCACAACAATTCCATATGTGTGTTTATTCTACAGAAGCTGTTTTATAAAGACTATCTTTAAAAGTTCTAAAGAATAAATACACATTTCCTAATACCAACAAAAGCACTATTAAGACCTGATCTATAAGAAGGGATGCCCTATTAAATTTCCTGAAGTTAATTCTACCAGAAGCAGGAATAATTGGGTTGGAAAACCTGTCTGTGGAAAAGTCTAAACATAGCAAGGCTCAGACTTGGTAAGATTAATTTTGAAAAAGTCTGGACCTGGGGAAAGGTCAGAAGACCTGGAAATGGAACATGTTAGAATACCTGAATGTTAGAAGATGGAAGACGTGGATATTGAGTCCGCTGTTAGAAGACTGGGTAGTTGTTGGGAGGCATGGAGATGCTGGAAGACCTGGAGGTGTAGAAAGACATGACTTAGCTGGAAGACGTGGATTTTCTGGAAGATGTGGCTTTGTTGGAAGACGTGGTTTTGTTGGAAGACAGTTTTTTTGGAAGACGTGGGTAGGCCGAAGACATGAATTTGATGAAAGGCATAGCTTTGTTGGAAGACAAGGATTTGCTGGAAGACATGGATTTTCTGGAAGTTATGGATTTGATGGAAGACATGGATTTTCTGGAAGACTTGGATAGTCTGGAAGACCTGGGGATCATTGGAAGACCTGGATTTCCTGGAAGACAAGAATTTTCAGGAAAACATGGATTTTCATGAAGACCCGAATTGTCTGGAAGACCCGGATTATCTTGAAGATGTAGACTTCCTGGAAGACCTGGAGGTTACTGGAAGAGGTGAATCTCTAGGAAGACATTTATTTGAGGAAGACATGAATTTTCTGGAAGATGTGGCTTTGTTGGAAGACCTGGATTTTCTGGAAGACGTGGCTTGGTTGGAAGATGTGGATTTTTTGGAAGACGTGGATTTTCTGGAAGACATGTGTAGGCATGAGTTTGATGGAAGACATGGGTTTGTTGGAAAACAAGTATTTGCTGGAAGACATGGGTATTCTGGAAGACATGGACAGTCTGGAAGACCTGGGGATCATTAGAAGACATGGATTTCCTGGAAGACGTGAATTTTCAGGAAGACTCAAGTTGTCTGGAAGATCTGGATTGTTTAGAAGACATAGATTTTGCCTGGAAGACGTGGATTGACCAGGAGACTGGATTTGGTGGAAGACATGGATTGGCTGGAAGACCTGGATCTTGAAGATGTGGATTGATGGAAGATCTGTATTTGGTGGAAGACGTGGATTTTCTGAAATATGTGGCTTTGTTGAAAGACATGGATTTTCTGGAAGACATAGCTAGGCTGGAAGACATGAATTTGATGGAAGACAGCTTTGTTGGAAGACAAGTATTTACTGGAAGACATGGATTTTCAGGAAGCCATGGGTCTGATGGAAGACATGGATTTTCTGCAAGAACTGGAGGTCACTGGAAGACATGGATTTTCAGGAAGCCATGGGTCTGATGGAAGACATGGATTTTCTGCAAGAACTGGAGGTCACTGGAAGACATGGATTTCCTGGATAACATGGCTTTTCTGGAATGCGTGGATTTTCAGGAAGACCCGAATTGTCCGGAAGACCTGGATTGTCTCAAAGACGGAGATTTGCTGGAAGACTTGAAGGTTACTGGAAGATGTGGATCTCTAGGAAGACATATTTGCAAAAGACTGAGATTAAGTGGCAGACATTAATTTTCTGGAAGACGTAGCTTTGTTGGAAGACCTGGATATAGTGCTTGACAGATTCTGTCTGGAAGACGTAGACTGAATGGAAAATTGCATTTGGTAGAAGACAGATTGGTTGGAAGACCTGAATTTTTCCACAAGGTGTGCATTGATGGAAGAACTGAATTTGGTGGATGACATGAATTTTCTGGAAGATATAGTTTTGGTGGAAGACATGGATTTTCTGGAAGATGTGGGTAGGCTGGAAAACATGAATTTGATTGAAGAAATAGCCTTGCTGGAAGACACAGATTTGCTGGAGGAACATGGATTCTCTGGAAGACGTGGATAGTCTGGAAGACCTGGCAAACATTGGAAGACATCGATTTCCTGGAAGACATGACTTTTCTGGAAGACATGGATTTTCACGAAGACCCGAATTGTCCGGAAGACCTGGTTGTTGCGAAGATGTAGATTTTTCTGGAAAACCTGGAGGTTATTGGAAGATGTGGATCTCTAGGAAGACACATTTGTGGAAGACTGGGATTAAGTAGAAGACATGAATTTTCTGGAAGACGTGAAGTCAGTGGAAGATCTGAATTTCTTTCTGGAAGACATTAATGGACTGGAAGACCTAGATTTTTCTGGAAGACATAAATTAGCTGGAAGACCTATATTGATGGGAAGACTTGACTTTGGTGGAAGATATAGATTTTTCCAGAAGACATGCATTAGCTGGAAGACCTTGAAATTGGTGGAAGATGTGGATTTTCCTGGAAGACATGGATTTGTGGAAGACCTATAATTGCTGGAAGACTGGACTCTTTGGAAGACGTAGATTGTCTGGAAGACTGGGATTAGCTGGAAGACCTTGATGTTGTTGGAAGGCTTGGAATTAGTTGGAAGACTTGGAGCTGCTGGAAGATCTGGAGTTGTTGGAAGATCTCGATACTGGCGCCACTGGAAACCCTGGACATTGGAGACATTGGAAGCACAGGATGTTGGAAACATTGGAAGCCTTGGATTTTGGGGACATTTGTTATTCTGGACACTGGAGTCTTTGGAGGCCCTGAATGTTGGAATTCATGGATATTGAAAGCCATGAATACTAAAAGCCCTGAGCATTAGAGACATTGCAAGTTCTAGACCTTAGAAGCCTTAAACATAGGAAGATATGAACAATAAAAGACCTAAACATTCAGAAATCCTAAAACCAGAAGCCCTGGATATTGGGAGACATTGGAAAACCTGGATATTGACAAATTTATGTTAAAAGACAGAATTTGAAAGACATAACTTTCATGATACAGGAAGTCAAAGATATTGGCAGTTCTGGACAACCAGAGACCTAGACTTTAAGAGAACAGGACGTTCAGAGACCTAATCATTCCAACATTGGGGATTTTGGAATGCTTGAATGTTGGAAGACCAGGTTCTTGGAGATGTTAAAGGATTTGAACATTGGAGGGATGGGTAATAACAAAAGATAAAATCAGGATTTAGGAAACACTAGAAGTTGTAGGAAGGAACTGAATGATGTAAGTGCTAGGAAATATTGGAGAAGCTAGACTTGGAAACAATAAAATACATGGGCTCTAGAAGACTTGTATATAGGAGACATTGGAGGATTGGAAACCTAGTAAAATTGGAATGGAGAACCCTGGAATCTGAAAGACAAGACCTAGAACTTGAAGGTTGATATGTTGAAGATATTAGAAGACCTATAGTTTTAATGACCTCAATATTGAGAATATTAGAAAACACTGGCATTGGAGATGTTGCAGACCAGAGTGTGGAAGATATGGATGCTATGACATTTAGATCTAGAAATTGGAGATGCTGGAAGCTATGGAGCTCAGAAGATCTGATGTTAGAGACACTCAGGAATTGAAAAACCTAATCTTAAAACTATTAGAAGGTTATGTTTAAATATATTAGAAATGTTGAAAGACTTTCATATTAGAATCTGATTACATTAAATAACATACTATAAGATTACTATAATTGACTTCATGACTATGGCATCTCTTTCAGTAAAAAGTAAAACACAGAGAAAGGTCATTTTAGGAAGATGACAAAGAAGCAGGAAAATTCAAGTAAAAGCAAGTAGTTTGAATAGGTTGGAACCTATCTTTATAGTCTCAATGAAGTGGCCTTCTAGATCTATACAAGATGACAGGGCAGAAATGAGAAATTACCAAAGAATAAGCAATATCAAGGTTAGGGAAACTACCTGGCTTTAGATGAGGGGTCCACAAACATTTTCTGTAAAGTCTTAGATAGTAAACATTTAAGGTTTTGCAGGCTGTATGGTTTCTGTTGTAACTACTCAACTCTGCCTTTTTAGTACAGACATAGATAATACATAAATGAGTGGGTATGGCTGTGCTGCAATATAACTTCATTTTGGGGAAAAAAAACAGTTGTGCCAGATTTGGCCCAAAGACCTTAGTTTGTGAGGCCCATATCTAGATGCCAAACCCAGAGTATGGTAAACTTAAGTACATTCCAGGCTATCACTCCCATGCAAGAGAATGGATAGAACAATTTGAAGCCCAATGGTAAATAAATATATTATGTGTGTGATGATACTCAGGAGATGAGGCTGGCTAGAACCTAAATGGAGTTTATATCTCCACTTAATTGTTACAGGAGCCCAAACAAGGAGGTTCATATTCAGATCCAAAAATTAAGTAGGTAGCATTCAGGGCCCCAGAGAAAAGTGCTTGGGGCTCAGTGAGGATGATCTAATTTAGTGGGCGGGAAGCTTAAGAAGAAAATTGAGGAAGAACTTTACCCCTACTGACTGGGGTCATCCTGCCAGGACTAAGCACCACTCTCCTATAGAGGGAGCAAGTACCCAGCCCAGAAGTCAGTGGCAAAGCATTCACTCTAAGTCCTATGTTCTTGTCATTATGACACTTGTCATACCACTACCAATTAACCAAGAGATAACAGATGTTTGCAATGATGGAGGAGGATAAGAAGAAGCTTATAGCTTGGAAGGCTCATCTCAGGTACTCTGGCTTCAGGTAGAAATTCTAATTTCTGAAGTGACAAGCTTAAGAGATCAGGGTAGACATGTAAGCTGAAGAGCTTTAGTACTTAGCCACATAGGGCCGAGGAAGACTGGGATTACCACCTATATTATATGAAAGAGAGTAATGGCAGACAAAACTGGTTAAGGTACACTGGGATTGGACCATGATTTAAAGGTTAAGTAGTGGAATATAGAGACAATGAGAAGCTATTGAAGACTTTTGGACAAGGAAGTAACAGAATCAAAATCGTTCATAAGGGAAGTCAGGAAGGCAGCAAGGTGCTGAAAACCAAACACTACTAGGTATACAAGGGCTGTCTGGAAAAATCCAGTTATAAATACCTCTCTACTTTTCATTTTATATGTCTGGATACTTTTCAGACAGTCCTCATATATACTAGAACACCAAAGACTTGAAGTTAAAAAACTTAAAAGGTTGGGGTGTGAGTTATTAGGCCACTACAATCATCCAGGTTAAGAGGTAGTAGGGACTTGGATTATGGAAATGACAGTTCTGTTGCTCAGCACACACAGCATTATAGTTACAATAAATATTACACATTCTGAATACCATTATTTTAAACTCCTTGAATGCCATCACAGAATGCATGAAATACAAATTTCAGAAGCTAGGTATGAGGAACTGTCCTCACCTAGTAAGATTACTCATACATCCAATTTCTCTCAAAGGCAGCTGAACTAATAACTTGCAGTTTAAGCTAAGCATATCTTATATATCTGTATCTTTAACTTCTATCAACAGAATGACTTTATTATTTTAAAAGTAGAACCAAGTTGAACTGTTTTGTAGAAATAGGCATACTTCAGATGTGAAAAAAGTCATTACCTTTAATCACTAGATAAATAAATATCATGCAGTGATAACCACATTGTAAATATAGCATATGGAATAACCACATGTCAAAGAGTAACATAGGGACAAATGAATTATTATTTCAGGTAATTTTTCAGAAGCAAAGAAAACTATTAAAAATCAATTTTTATTCCTGCTCTCTTCTTAAAACCATTGTGCATACTTTGTTTCAAGGGAAATTAGATGAAATACCAAAATGTTAAAATCTTGCAAAGATAGGAATAAACTATCATATTCTAGTTCTAGAATACTTATTCATGTAATAATAATAATAATAATAATAATAATAATAATAGTAATAGCAACAATTTATTGCCAGGCACTGTACAAAACATTTTATATAATCTTATAGGAATCCCATAAGGCAGGTATTTTTTACCCTGTTTTATAGATTAGAAACCCATGTATGAAGTGGTTAAAAAAAACATGCTCACAATCACAAAACTGGTAATTGGCAGGGATAGGATTGAAAACAGGTATGATTCCAAAGTCTCAGGCCCATGCTGGCTTCTCATACCCCAAGAGCCCAAAGGTTCTCGTGCCAGGACTAAACAATCACCACTCACAAAGAGGGGGTCCCCAGCCCAGGACAGACAAGAAGTCAATGGCAAAGTCCTCACTCTTAAGTCTCAGTTCTCATTATGCACACATCTTTATCATTGCCAATTAATCTGGAGTCAACTCTAGGTGTTTGCAATGATGAGTTAATTATATCTTGGGCTTTATATATAATAATGCAAGAAGATGAAGTGCAATGTCTCAAGTATACTAGATTCATATTTAATTTCTCAGTATTTGTTGTTATTCATGTGAATGAAATATACTATATATACTTTCATCTATTTCTCTTTAATTTTATGGTTCTCAAGAATATATACGGTGTTCATAGCACATCATATTTATTTCTAAAATTTTAAACAACCAGAACAAACTGACATCAAAGGCCATTAAAAGATAATAATACCATGCAAAGTTCAGTGACCAATGTATTTCACAACACAAACATAATTCACAGACTCTTTTAGACTATACACACTGTAAAAGCTCTTTATTAGCATTCAGGTGGTGGCGGCTATGTAATCCAATGTCTAGTTTAAAGATCTGTCTCTGCATTTTAAACTTAAAAGATTTTAAACAAACAAGGTTCTTTTTAAATGTAATGTCAGCTTTCTAATATATTCTACAAATTTCAGCAACCTGAGCTCCCTTTCTCCCTACCTCCTTTTTTTTTCTTTTTATTTCCAGTGGTAAAATATGTCTGGAAAGAAGGAAATTTCCAGGAGTCAAATACATGGTGATAGAAAGAGAAATGACTCAGAGTGGTAAACACATAATGCAACACATAGAGGATGCACTGTAGAATTGTGCACGTGGAACCTATGTAATTTTGTTAACTAATGTCACCTCAATAAATTTAATAATAAAAAAGGAAATTTCCATTCACTTCATAATATTGAACATAAGAATTTATCTGAGCCATTTGACAACAGAAAGATTCTTTCCACTCAAACTGTACATAAAATATAGTAAAAGAAATTTTAGCTTTTCCATTTTGGGGACTACTGTTAACTTTAAAAAGAAAAAAGAAACACCTGTTTACATAGCAGTGTTGTCCTACCACTTAACCTATACCAACTTTCACATCTTCCTATAAGTTCTGACTTGTTAAACTCAACGATGTTAAAATGTTCTATTACCCTCATCAATGATATGTCTTAGATTATTTTAACTGTTATTGCCTTAAACAAGAATTAGATTTATCTCAATGTTTTTGTTTTAAATGGTCTGGGCACTAGACAAATGTTTCCATGTATTACACCAAAGTCTAGGCATTCCCATGACAACTAAAATCATACAGTAGTCAGTTTCCCATTACATTATTCTATATTAACAGTTACTAGTTTATGCTGTTTGATTTAAAATTTATTTCTCTAATTCTGGTCACATTAAGAGAAAAAAATTACCAATGCAGCAATCTCAATGAATGGTAAAATCAGGAAAGCGCATTCTTTAATGGTATATTGAACCACTAATTATACTGGTAAAGCAATCATTGACTTAATATTTACCTTTAGATATGATTAAGATTATGCCAATTATTCAGGGAAACTTGAAACAGGAACCATACACAGTTCTCTGTTTTGGTTGATGGAAACACTAGATACAAAATGTTAAAGTGTTTTACTTAAAATATGTATGCATTATTTTCCCTAAGCCTTGTAACTCAGAAGGAAAGAGAAATTATCACATAAAAAGAAACTTTCAGGAGGTGTTCTATCTTTCCTTCCAATAAGTTTATGCATCTGTTTTCACTTTTTTTCTATGGCATGTACACATAACTCTCTTTTTTGGGAGGGACTAAAATGTGGTAATGCTTGAACTATTAGTACAATTTTAAAATAATAAGAACACAATACAATAATACTACTACTTACCTTGGTCACTGTGAAAGGGCACTCACATAATCAACCAATGAGGTTGATAACACCTTTCTTTCTCTCAAGGTTAATGATGTCAGAGATAGGCGGACCTTAGAGACCAGTTCTATTCTTTCATTTGACAGAGTAGAGTGATTTGAATAAGACCACCCATTTAGCTAGTGGCACAACAGAAACTTGAAATCAATGTTTTCTATTTCTTGAGCCCATACAATATGCATTATATTTTCTATGATAATTCTGTTCAGACTTACAGCAGTGGTTTGCAATCATGGTTGCATGAAAAAGTGACTTCAGGAACTTTCAAAATATACAGATGCTAGCCACATCCCTGATTCAACATGTCTAAGAGCAGGTCCCAGAAATCTGTACTTTTTTTTTCAAAGTTCCTCATCATGATTTTGATATGCAGCCAGTGTTGAAACTCTGTGGCTTAGAGCAAGAGTGTAAGCTTCTCTGGCTCCAAAGCACCCTGTAATGCGTTTCCAACTCTCATCTCCCCCTTTTGAACTTGTTAAGGAATGTCAGTCGTCTCAACTGTAACTATGCAAGTAAGTCCTTTTAACTTTTGTAATTGTTTTTCCTTTTCTCTGATCGCTTCAAACTCTATAATTTAGACCTCCATGCTGTGGGTGGGAACGGGTGGAGGTGATTATTAGATTTCCATTGCCTTTAGGAAAGAGGAAGTATCAATGTCTTTTTTTGGAAGATATTCAACTGTTTCAATCACTGAGAAGACCAGATATGAGAACAGAGAAGATCAATGAAAATGAACTTTAGCAGCATCTCCTCTTTGATTAGACACCAAAGTAAATCCAGGAATCCATTATAAATATACTGCCTTTCAGGACCCGATACAATTGCTGCAAAACAAATTAATTTATACCAAACTAGTTAAAAGGAGAGGGTTTGCATCATTTCTGTGGGGACATCAAATTAGGCTTAAACAGAATTAATATAAAATTCAGGATCAAGGGTACAAAATCAAATTGTCTAACCAAGTAGAGGACCCCCATCCCTAGGTACTAGAATTGAGTTTCTGAAACCCTCATCATAGGGAAATTTGTGTTGGAGGAATTTATGAGCTTTGGGGACAAACTGGAGCAGGTAAGGGAGTATTACGAATGCTCAGACAATTGATTTGTTCACTGAAATAAAACATTAATTAAAGTGAATCCTGATGCCATTTTCTTAAATTTACATTAGCAGCAGTGATTATTGAGCAATTAATTTCTATTTCTCTCTGATCTCAAGGTGAGGACAATAAGGCATCAATGAAAATGCTGGTCATCACAGTAGTGACAGGCAAAGAATCAAAAAGATTGGATTTGTCTGGAGATAAGTAAGGTTAGTCTTCTCCTCCACTTTCTTCTTCCGACAGATGGATCACCATACCATCAGAGCTAATCAGAGTCTGAATCCCAAGGTTCAACTATCTGTCTAGCTTCTCTGCCTGCTGTTTGTATTACTGTTTTATAGGGTTGTGGGTAATCATTTAAGCCTGAATCATCATGGCAGTTTGATTTGCAGAGTGGGTACTTCGACATTCTTCCCTACATGTTCTACATGTTAACCTATGCTAACTTCTTTTATCAACTTTTGATGTGATCACATTCTGAAATATTTCTCAATTAACTGCTCTGGGTGAAAATCTAACAGTTCAGCAACATCACTTAATTCAATGTCTTCAAATCCTTCACCACCTAAATGTTTTGTGGATTCTACAATATTTTCAATTTCTTATACCACTGGAATGAAAATTTCAGAGTCAGTTACAACCTCATATCAAAGTTTTTGCCAGGCTCCATTTAAGGATTGATTTCTCACTGATTCTTCTACTATAATTAAAGCATTATAAATGGAGAAAATTTCCCAAGCTTCTCTCACAGTAAGTTCTGGTGTCTTTCATAAGATCTGAAAGGTAGTCAAACACACATTGAGGACAGTACATCATGAACATTTTTAGCATTCCCAAATGCATGGGTTGAAGGAATGGAGTTGGAGGCAGGTAGAGATGACTTTAACACAAGGTGCAGCATTTACTATTGAATTTTTATCAGTGGGAGCAGTGTCCAGAATCAGCACCACTTTGAATGGGTTCAATATTTTTTTTTTTTTGGTTTAAATGTTTAACCCAGGGAACAAAATACTTTAAAAACTGGTCCAAAAAGAGTTTCTTAATGATTCAAATTTTACAGTTTCCCTTCATGTAAACAGAAAATTGTTATACTCTCATCTAAGAGGATATGGATTTCAAAATCTGTGAAGCAACATAGGTTTAATCAGAAAGTCACCACAAGCATTGGAACAAAGTAAAACTTTGAGTTTGTCTTTTCCAGGCTTGAAGCCTCTGATCTTTTTCTCATCCTTTGCAATAGATGTGCAAGTAGGCATGTGTTTCCAGAATCTGCATTGAAGACCTATTCAGGCAATATCCTCAATCAGTATCTTCAGGCATTCAGGGAACTCTGCAGCAGCCTCATGATCTGTTTTCTCTGCAAGTCACTTCTCTTCATATAAACCATAGCATTTTTTAAACCTGTCCAACCACCCATTACTTGCTATGAATGTTATAACTTTTGTCCAGATCGAAATTTAAACTTGCATTTTTGTGATGCTCCCTGGTATATTATACACAGAGTAAGAGGCCTATTCAGCTTTCTCAGATTTCAAAGCAACAAGTGCAAATAATCTCTTTCAATTTTCTATAGTTTGGCGTGATGATTCTGGTATGTCCCCCAACACACTAGCCCTAATACCTTTCTGCTTTTTCTTTATTGTACAAATTGTAAATTCATTAACACCCCCAAAAGGGCCCTGCAGAGGTCTTTGTTTCACCATTATCAAGCATTTCTAGAACTCTCATTTTGTTTGCAATAGACATCACCTTTCTTTCCCTCTTCACTTGTCCTGCATTTCTATCATCCACTTTCACGCTTTTTTGTTTAGATGCCATTCTTATCCTCATGCAAATTTACAGTTATTGAACGTTTTATATCACTGAGTGGTACACAAAATATAATATATAAAAAGCAAATGACAACATTCACAAGACAAATATAAAGGGAAACAGGTTGTGTATAACTACTCATGTATGTGATTGACAGCTGCAAAAGGAGCAACAGGCAGAATAAGGGCAGAAGCAAGCAACTCAAAAGCTGGTCTTGTCACATGAGATAGTCAGCAAGACAACAAGATGGTGACTTTAACTTGAATATTGTTCCAAAACTCTCAAAGGTGCAGATTAGGTAAAGTCAAATTTTGTATGAGAATGACTTGCAGTTGTGAAGGAATCACGGAACTCAGGAGTCAAGGTCAGGCTACCAGACTGAGATGAGAGGCACAAATATCACCATCTAGGAGAAAGCAGACACAAAAATAGGAAATGAAGTCAGAAACACAGGCAGTCTACATAAGTAGCTGAGGAGAACAGAAATTTGGGGTAAGAATAATATATGCCAAATTGTCCTTACAAAGGCTGTATCGATTTGCATGCTCACTAGCAGTAGATAAGAGTCCTTTCCTCTCATGCTCACCAACATGAAATACCATTGAAATTTATGCCAGTCAGGAGATGGATAACAAGTTATCTCATTTATGTTTTAATTTTCATTTATTTAACCATCTTTCCATATGAAAAATCATTTCGATGTCTTCATCTTTATGTTGCCTATTTATATTTCTATATTGCCTACTTTAAATTTTTTTCTGATTTACAGGCACATTAGTATATTAGGGAACTCTTATTTTTAATTCTACATTGCAAATATTTTCTCCAAGCCTGTCATTTACTTTAATTTTATTTATTTTGTCTTTTGCCATAAAGATGTTTTATGTAAGATCAGAGAATACAGGATGAAACGCTGCTATTTATGTAGTCAAATGTTTCACAACTTACTTTGAAAGTTCCCCCTCCCAAAGGTAATAAAAATATATTCACCTATTTTCATTCATTATTTTTATAGTTACGTCATATTATTTCAAGATATTGAGGAAAGTGTGACCTACTTAATAAATGCTATTTGAATAACTGTCTATCCATCTACAAAGTGTCTGAAGGCCTCTCTCAATGGTATTTCTCCTGTGTACTAGAAGCATACAAGTTCTAGTAGAGTCAGAATCACAAGATGGCCAAACTGGGGGTTCAAGTTGATTCCAGTTACTCAATTTCTCCAGAGGTCAGTGTAGCTTGAGGAGAGGAGTATTTCCAAATGAATAAATAATTATTATACATTTTTCTGGCTTAAGTTCTGTTCTGTTACCAATCTATATTCCTGACTTATATCAACTTAGTGATAGTACCAAGTTCTCAGATCCCTGATCTGATAACAGTTTCACTAATAAACAGTCACAGTTTGGCACAATTGGAAAAATTTAAATATGAGTTGGTTGTTAGATGAGATCAGGTGATTACTGTTGATTCAATCATGCACAATAATGAACCTATGACAATATAGGCAAATATTCACATTTTGGAGGGAAGCCTGAAACAAATAACACATAATCATGTGATCAGTAATTTATTTTATGAGAAAGTGTTAACAATTGTTAAATCCAGGCAGTTCGTTAAGTGGGCATTCATTGCACTATTCTTTCAATTTCTCTGTAAGTTTGAACATTCTCATAATAAGTGTGTATGTGCATGCACATAGTGAATGAAGTAATAATCTCATGTTTCATGGCTACATTTTAGGCAGTATAAGTGCCTTTTCAGGTTAAATATAAGATGAAGAGTTACAACTAAAGAACAACTATTTATGGGAGGGAAATCACTTTAAATGAAATATTTCTCTCATTTAAGTCAACAGATTAAATATTAAGGCATTATGAAGCCTAAATCTCATATCAGTTTAAAAGTAAGAGACACAATTTCTAAGTTTTCTTTTTCTCTACCAAATTTGAACAATAGATTTACAGCAATTTTTACCTGAAACCAGATTATTTGAACCTGGGGGCATTTCAACTGCATAACACTAATAACAACTGTTTCCTATACCAATCAAGAGATGGAGATTTATGAAAGGAAACAAAAAGCAAACAAGAGCATAAAAACTAAAAACTCTGGGTGAGGAGAAAGATTACTATTATGCTAAACTAAATCACTGGGTAAAACTTCATTCAACCAACTTTCAAATAATAGAATATACTTCTACCTATAACATTTATTTTCGATCAGATTTTCATTCTGTGTTCTCTGATCTTACTAAGGATATGTCACTTTTATAAGATGCTGGAGCTAAGTTACTGTGAAGAATAAAGCCTCTGAAATAAACTTCCCATGTTACCTTTCAGTTCTGCAAACTATTCAGAGACTTGAACCTGCTGGGATGATAATAAATAATGGTATAAGCAAGTGCATCTCTTCTCAAGGTATTTTTACAAAGTATGTTCATCTACAGGGTTGAGAGTATAGCATCATTCTTCTAGTCTTGTGAGTCTAAGATGCCTGGCATCCTCTGTAAGGAGAAACAAAGCCTAGCTGGCTGAGCTCTGGGGTTCACACTGCTCAAGTGTATAAAAGGGCAAATGGAGTTCAGTATTTTTTTTTTTCTGTTGGCATTTCTGTTGGCATTTCTATTGAGAAGAACAAGGAATTTTTAAAATGCCACACCCTGTAAGGATTTGTATGTACAAATAGGATAGAGTTCACTGCAGTTTCTGTTATGAAAAGACATTTAGTTTTAGGGGCTTGCTTTTACACAAGCTGTGCAAAGCTCATTTTCCTCCTTCAAAAATATTAGAATACACACACACACACACACACACACACACACACACAAAGTGGTGAGCTCTAAAAGCACAGACCATCAGAATCATGTAACACTTAAAAGTATAATACCTATAAATGGTAACCAATGGTGAGGTTTCTGTAAGAAATATTTTTTCAAAAAATATAAACTATCCACAGTGCATTTACTAATATGATAATGTCATTCAACATAATTTTGAGACCAAATAGTAGTAATAGAGCATTTCAAAGTAAATCTTTTATGTTCTAAAATTTCAGAAATTCATTTGTTCTCCTCAGTCAACTCATGCTGACAAAGAGTTTATGTACAAGGCCATGTGATATGAGGAATAAGTAAATTAATTGAGAAAAAGAAACATTATCTCAAGGAACTAAGCCTCCTAGGAAGATACATATAACACGATATAAGGTAGAAAGCCACACATTCCATAACAGTTACAATAATGCGTTTTGGGAGCTTAATCTGCCCTCTTCTGTCCATTCCTACTTTCTTTACCCTGGTTCTGGCCCTTCTCATTCCTTATTTGAAGAGTGGCGTGTAACTCCGTAAATTGACGACCTTCCTTTCAAGCACATCAATGACATTGCTTCCTCCACTTTAAATCACCCCCATGAGCCCCTATGGCTTACTGAATAAAATCCAGCCTCCCTCTGTATGATGGTGCCTACCTATTTTACCAGTCTTATCTTTCACTACCTCTGACCTAGTAATCTACCTGTCAACCAGTTAAGGGGCTATGTCAATCATCCCAGATTTTTTTTAACCTTCAACACTAGTTCAAGCACCACCTCTTCCAGTAAGCTTTCCCTGCTCACTTCATCTGGCTCTCAAGTACTGACTGGAACTCTCAGAAGCTCCCTCCCATGCTTACTCTGATTATAGATTCCTGATTTCACTATAGTGCCACGTTCCCCTGTATTTTAATCATTTGTGAATGCCCTGGCAGTATCTGCAACATAATAGGTCCTTGTTTTACTTTATAAAATGGTTAGAATAAGAGCTGCATGCATCACTCACACAAATGTTAGTTAGCATTTAAACTGTACCTTGAAGAATGGGTAGAATTTCCAGTGTGTGGAGAATGGACAAGTGAGTGGAGGTGAAAGGGGGCAAGGGGAGAGGCAGGAAAATGCTGGGCAAGTATGGAGATTAAGTTAGATGAGGCTGAAACACAGTGGGGGCAGAAGTAGATAGTAAAAAAAATTGCAAAAGTCTGTTGCGGTAAATAATAGAGGGCTTCACACCTAATTTCTTTGGTGAAATGTTTAACTGTCTTGATATTAATGAAAGGGTTTATGCACACAATGAATATAAAAACAGGTATTTAGGATAAATCAGACCTATTCTTCCTTGTTACTAGATCTTGCCACACACATTACTAAGATAAAAATGTTCTATTCGTATTCTAAATAATTTAGGGATATCATGCTGATATTTATCATCATGTTGCTATTTTGTTCTTACAATTTAATCTTTGATAACAAAGATAGTCATGAAACATCTTCACCTTCTTTCTGGAGTTCGATGGGTCACTAATCAAATAGACAGTCATAAGTTATTAATAATAATATATTTTCTACATTTAAATTTCATGGAAAATTGTGTATATTTCTTAATGGATCCAAATTTTTTTTTATAGCTCTGAAAATTCTCCCCCGAAAAAGTCAAAATGGAGTCTATGTAGCAACAGTGCCCTCTGCTGCCCACAGAGTGGAACAGCTAAACCCGGGCAGAGAACGCCAAAGCCAAAGCGGTCTGTGGTGGGCCCCGACTGGCAGGCCTACAATGTCGGTACTTGCTTAATTTCTTTCCCTTTTATGTTAAATAGAATATTGACTTGATAGCTCCTCAAAGGAAGCAAACTTGTCTTAGCGGACCAAGTATGGGCAAGTGTTTTGACAAATTCTCCTTTTTTCGTATATTTTGGGGGGTTGGCCATGCCCAAAACTTCAAAAGGTTTTTGTTTGTTTTTAAGAAAATGCACATAAATGTTAGCAATAGTTTCCTGATCTCCGCCTCCATTTGCTTTCTTTTTCGCTGTCCCGCGTAAAACAAACTGAAGCATTTAGTTAGAAAACCCTTTACGAAATCCATCGAGTTTACGGACCTAGTGGCTAGCCAGGACCCAACATGAAATAGAACCAGATCATCTCCTAAGCCTGAGGCTAGATGCGCCATTTGCCCCCTCTTAACCTTAAAGGCAGCAAGCAATTCACGATCGGCGGCGTACAATGGCTCCTCACCAACACAAATGAAAGCAGTTATTAACCAGCGCCTAGTGTTCTACCGCCTGCTGTGAGTTAATGTATGATAGTGGGAAGTTGCACTGTGAATTGTGGAGTGTGAACCTCATTAAAGGGGCTTGCATCATTGCAAATTCATACTGAATTGCAATACCAGGAAATGTTCATGGCAGGCTAAAGAAGAACAAAGAGTTCCCAAGTGCAGAGGCATTCCTGTTTCTGCAAAAACAATTTGAAAACTCCTTCCTTAGTACTTGTGGTTCTTTTAAAACATTTATATTCAACTTAGTTCTGAATGGGTTCCTAAGCCCTAATTAAGGAACCACAGCTTCCTCTTGTGCCTTCGGTAGGGTTTGGGTGGTTTCAATGTAGAGCTTTACAACCTCGGGGCGTGGCATAAGCTTTCACTTTCAATAACCTCCAAAATCCATACTGTCCCCATGGCATCTGTGAGCAAAGCACTGGTCTATGCTCCTTGAGTTGGTGAAGCATGAGTTTCCTTCCTTCTGCACAGCCAGGGAGGCATATGCACAAGGAAAACACAGCTCATTGCCACAGAAGATCAAACGATAGGTACCACGGAGGCCCAGCACTTGGGCCAAGGAAAGAAGAGGCAATCACATCACACTTGATTTGCAAAACCTGGCATTAGGGTGAGGCAAGTGTGGACAAGTCGCGCCAAGTCAGAGTCAGATCGTGTACTTAATTTAACATTTTCATACATTGTTTATCATGGAAATTTTAAATTAACTTTGAACTTTAGAAATACCGCATTTAAAATTTTTATCTTGATTACTGTCTTGGTGCCCCTTTAAATTTTGCTCCCGAGGCAAGTCCCTCACTAGATGTACCCCTGTCCTGGCCCTGGTGAATTGAGTGAGGGCATAAGTGATAGACATGATTTTGTAGGTAGAGAAGGAGTAAAAGGCAGCCAGGAGGAGGATCTGGGGAACCTCAGCATGGGTCGCCGCAGAATGGGAGGAGGCCAGAGAGGCGTGTTCCAGCTGGCTGTCGGGCTGAGAGCCCACGCTGCTCCGCAAGAGTAATTTGTGGCAGCTCCGGAGGAAAACAAGCTTCGTTAAAGCGAAATACCGAAAGGACGTCGGCTTACCTGGTTCTGGCTGTTCCAGGCCCGGCAACCTCTTCTTCTAACCGCTAAGGCTCCGTCTGCTCCCCTATGGGGAGACTGCGTCTTGTGTTAGCAATGCACCTACTCTGAAGCAGTGTCCTTCCGCGTAGCCTTTATCAACTGGCTGCTCACAGGCGAGACCTTCCCCCTTGTGTGGCCTCTCCAGCGTCTTGTCCACCTGCTCACCATGCCTATTGCTCGCTGGAGGTCCACTCCCTCTGCGCAGGACTGGTTGGTCCCCGGCAGGGTTGGGAGAACTGTGTGCCTTCACTTCTGACTGTTTACCGCGTGTCAGGACATTTCCTCATTACATCGCTCACCATCCCCCCAACTCGGTCCCAGCAGCGGCAGCCAAGAGGCCCTCTGAATTAACCATCTCAAGGCCAAAGTGGTAAGAGACTCAGCAAGGTTTGTTATTCGGTGGTGGTAACAGCCGATGAGGGGCTTGATCACTTGGGCAGGCGGCAAATCTTAACGCTGGAGGGAACGTCAGATTTGGGTAGAATTTAGCATTCGCTGTCTTTCATGAAAAGTCACCAAATTAAATGTGTCAAGATTTAGTACCAGTAGTGAGTCCTAACAAGTACACACACAAAGAAACCCCGCTAAAGCAAGCTCTACCAAACACTGATTGTGCACACTTGATATCTCCATCAAGAGATGGGGGAAAAGTGTTTAGAGAAGGATGGGGTTTCTGGTGGGTATTGGCCAAAAATAAGTCTAGCCCCATAAAACACCAGACTGGGGGTGGGGGAGGGCTTGAAATTTTTGTTCCCATTCAATCTCTTTATAAGACCTTAAGTTTCTCTGAAGTAAGTGCCTGTCTACAGGTTACTTTAGGTTTCTTACAAAGCAATGAAAATAGCTTATCCGAGTGAGACTGACTGCTCAGGAAAATATTCCTGGAAAACCGATGTGAAACATGGCTGTTTATAATACAGAGTTGTGTTAATGTGCTAACGTGCACTGAAAGCAACCAGGGGCTAGTGATGCATATTTCCCCCAAGTCTCTAAAGACATATTTCATTTTAGGAATCCTATGTGCATATTTTCAGTTATTTTTATGGCCTTAATAAATGAGTAACAAGTGAAGTCCATAAGTACAAGAACAAATGGCCAGATTTAGCAAATGAAAACATGGGTCACCCAATTAAAACTGAATCTCAGATAAACAAGAATACTTTTATAATATAAATATATCCTATGCAAGATATGGGGCACACTTATACTTTAAAAAAGTATTCACTGTTTAGTTGAAATTCAAATAAAACTGACTTTGTTTTACTAGGAATAATTAATGCAACAACTACCTGAATTCTTATATTTATAGTCTAACAAACAAGAAACAAGTCTATATGGACAGGTAGTCAAAAATTTTCACAAGGATTCTTAATTTATACATAGAAAAAATAACAGTCATATTGAAATATTATGAAAGTAAAATTTTTATTTAAATTAAAGAATATTGTCAATCTGATAGTTAAGACTATTAAGGCTTTTAATCCAGGGATCTGCAAAATATTCCCTGAAGGCCAAATTAATCCCTTGGCCATTTTTGTATGATCTTTGAGCTAAGAATGGTTTTTACATTTTAAAAAGGTCAGAATGAATTTAAAATATTACTTTATAAAATATATAAATGCCTGACCACTGTGCTGTACACTTGAAACTAATATAAAATAATATTGAAAAAAATATATATATATATATAATGTCATGGGATGTAAAGTACAGCATAGGGCATATAGTCAATGGTACTGTAATAACTATGTATGGTGTCAGATGGGTGGCAGACTTTTTGGGTTTATCACTTTGTGAGGGGTGTAAACGTCTAACCATTATATTGTTTTGTACACCTGAAACTAATAAAAAAGAAAAAATATAAAGAAAAATAATATTTTGTGGTAAGTGAAAGTTTTACAAAATTTAAATGTCCATAAATATAGTTTTATTGTACCCTAGCCATGGCCACTTATTTTGTTAGTTTCTTAGGCTGTTTCCAGGCTACAACGGCAAAGCTAAATAGATGCAGCAGAGACAGATAAACCTGCCAAGTGGAAATATTTACTACCTAGTACTCTACAGCAATTTGTTGATCACTGATGTAGATGAAACCATTACTTGCCAAGTTTTTTTAAGTCTGTTAGCTATAACTCTAAGTGGGCTGAACATTTTCCCTATTTGCAGAAATTTCTTAGCTGTCCTTTTTCTCCTAGTCCAAAGAGAGAGGCGCAGAGAGAGAGAGAGACCATGTTCTCATAGATCACAGAGATACAAAATCTTGGTAAATTGCAAACCGGTGGTACTTGAGATTTATTTTAATGTCTGTTTTTCATGATTTCTAAGTCACCCTGTGTTCACTGCTGCACTGCCTCACAAACCAGAATATTGCTGTGGTTTTTAGATCCCTAACTCTGACATCAAGTAGCTCGCCTGCCATCTAGTGGGGAAAGATATGACTGCTGTGTGTATGTATGTATTTGGACAAAATCTGACTAGTTATAAACTGTAGAATCATGAATATTGATGATAATAATAGCAATTCCTTACATTTGAATGGCCTTCTGCCATTTAAGAAGAATTCTTCCATATTGTATTTTAATTAATCTTCCTTCAGGACAATGCTGTGTTATGAGCAGATGTCTGTGCTCTATTTTTAGATGAAGAAACTGAGTATGAACAGAGGCTTATTCGAGGTCATACAGGTGGACTCAAACCCAAATGCCATGCCCTGTTTGCATATCCTAACTCCTCTGAATTTATGTTGCTTTGTTTCTACATGTCTATCTCTACTCTATGAATGATTTGAAGCCTCTGTTTACCTCAAGTACATTTATTTGAGGAAACTTTCAAGGGTAAACTTTTAAAACAAATATGAGCCATCCAAAATATCCCCTCTCAAGATAGTTCTAAGGAGACACAATTTTTTTCTAGGTAAATGTTTAATTGATGTTTATAAGAAATAAAGTATGAGTTATAAACCATTTTCTGATGGAAAAGTGCATAAACTGGGAAGAAGACACTTAACGTTTAATCCTTGGAGGGCTATTTGATTGTTCACACATTACTTGACACCAATCATCTTTTAATCCTTTTTTGATTAAGATATATAATAACATTTTTTCCAGTACAATATGATCCCCTTACTTTTAGGCCTATAACATGATGTTTGTGTAGAACTTTGAGAGTGTAAGAAGAGGTCTCAAGAAGAGATCCATTTTAATTACTCAGTGTCTCAGGAACTTCCAGGGATTTGTTGAGAATCTGCAAGGTGAACCATGAGCTCCCTGTGCAGAAGCTCATTTGAAAAGAGAGATTTGTAAGTTTATCCAGGACTTACTAAAATGCCTCTGTCTTACAACAGCAGCTTGTGTGCTTAGTGATGACCAAATGCAATGCATAAGAAAGAGTCATGTCTACAATGACATCCATCTGATGAATCTACAGTTGGGCACACAAGGGGAATATACTAAACCATAGGCCACCTGCTAAATATATTTGTACTTATCAAATGCATCTCAAAATGCACAAAAGGCCAACATGTGAAAGAATAGTAAACACAGCTTTGCAGAATGTCTCCCAGTGGGGACATTGTAGTATTACTTGCAAATAGCTACACTTTCATGTTAAAATTTCAGATTGAGGTAGAGATGTGAAAACTAAGGCATCTGGGACATGGGAAGGGCATTAAAATTATTTTATTGCTAGACTTTGCCTGTTGAAGTTCTACTCATCTTAAAGGCCCAGCTCCAATTCAAACTATTTGATAAATATTTGCCTGAGACCCCAGCTGGAAGTAAACATTCACCCCTGAATTTTCCCACACAGCCCTTTGTTTCAATTTCTCTCAAGGCACTTAGTGCCTTTTACCTAGTGTTGGAATTGTTTACATGCATGACGGTCACATTCACTAGACTATAAACTCACTTCAGAAACTCCAGCTCAACCTTTGCTTCAACCATAACTCCTTTCTTGGCTTCCCCAAAAATATTATATTAACTCCTAGGCTCCCTTAGCACTTTGTTCTGACTTTCTTTAATTGACAAGAGCATCTGCAGATTTTGGTATTTACAGGGGTCCTGGAACCAATACCTCATGAATATTGAGAGATGACTGTATTCCTTTCACATTATTTAAAAAAACAAATTATTGCAGTACCTAGTAATATAAGTAATAAATGAAAAAGCTTGTATTATAAGGGTTTTCAAATATCATAAAATATTATATGAGTCTATAAGTTAATAGTGGACCATTCTCATGTCATCAATTGATAAATAAGTAAAAATAAATAACTCAAAATGAAGTAATCTTTAAAACTGAGTTGTTTATAGAATAACACAAGTCTAAGATTTAAGGAAGGGGAAAAAAAGAACATTTGGTGAGAACCCACTAGGTGTCCTGGATTGTATTTACCTACATTATCTGATTTAATTCTTTGAAAAATCATGAGCAGTTATATAGGTAATAAATATCTGAATTGGAATTAGGTCATATGTCTTCTGTATCCTCCCCTTTATTCTGCCCCTCTTATTAAGAATTTACTGCAAATATAACACTTTTTGGAATCCCTCATGAGTACTGTTTAACTTTTCTCTCCCTACCAGAAACAGTCTTTCAGATGCTATCTTGGCCATTTAATTGAATTTCAGAGATTCATTCAGCATATCTAAGTCCAAGTGGTCAGTAGTTCTTCCATTCAGGTACCCTATTATAATTGCCTATCAAATACCTTAATTTAGATAGTTTCAACCTGTTAAGTTACACAGACCAGTGTTTTTAATTTTTTTCCTCTCACCAAACACACAGTTTTAGTAGCCTGATGACAGAAAGTCAATCACAGCAATCCAAATGGGCTGAGTTCCAATGGATAAATCTCACTTGATGGCCTGCTGCCAACTGGCTAACCAATCCTCATTGGAAATTATGGAGCCCAATTCTTTGCTCATCTGCCACTGATTAATTGGGTGGATCATTCCTTGTCAGGGTTTATACTCCTTTCCAAGCAATTATAGGTGTGAGAGTAATGTGTGACCAACATGCAGAGGGGACTTATTGCCAACATTTATAGATTGCTTCAAATTGGTTAAAAGTTTGTGAAATGTATATAACAAAAAATGTAAGTAATAGAATATTCCCAGGTTTTAAAACACTAAACATTTGTTAAAATCACAGTTAATTTCTTTTAGAATAAGTTGAAAATGAAGGAACAATAATTAAGCATGTAATTATTCCATATAAATATTTTTAAAATTTGTAATTATAGTTAATGGCTATAAAATATGTTGATTTAAAAAGCTGTTAATGAAATTACAAATAAAGTTCACCCAAGAACATAGGTTAGGGTAAAACCCCAAATGACTTTATGATGCAGCTCACTGTAGAATTTCTTTGCTGGCTGTACATTCAGCCTAATTTATCCTTGTTATGCCTTTTTTTCTTTTTTTCTCACTTGTCTCTGCACACCTGAGAAGTGCTATTATAGTCATGAACCCCATAACAACATTATAGCCAATAACTAACCGCATATCTGACAGTGGTCCCATAAGATAATAATAGAGCTGAAAAATTCCTATTGCCTAGTGACATCACAGTCGTCGCAAAGTCATAGTGCAATGCATTCTTCATGTGTTAGTGGTAATGCTGGTGTAAACAAAACTACTGTGATGACAGTCACATGAAAGTATAGCACATACAACTGTGTACAGTATATAATATTGATAATGATGGTAAACAACTATATTACTGGTTTATATTCACAGTACTATTTTACTGTACTATTTACTACTATATTTTTATAGTAATTTTAGAGTGTACTCCTTCTACTTATGAAAAAATGTTTTTTTTTGTAAAACCATATGCTGTGTTATGCTGGCAGCAGCCTCATACATGTTGTTTTTACTGTGTCTCTTGACTGTATCATTTCTCTTGATTTTGAATTAATTGCATTTTGTTTTTGTTCATCATGGCCCCTTAGTGTACAAAATCTATTGCTAATGTTGCCAGTAAAAGGCCATGTCAAGTGATTGACCTGGAATGAAATTGAAAATGATTAGGACTACGAAGGTGGAAAATCAGGCATGATTATTGCTTGCCAGTCAGATATATCCTATTCTACCACACCTACCATCTTGAAGAAGAAGATCAAAGTGACAGAGGCTATAACATTGTGTGCTTCATTGATGACAACAAGCCTAACAAAAATCCAAGAACAGCCTATATCAGACGTGGAGAAACTTCTAATGACTTAGATTGAACACCAGACAAAGAGGTGTATCCCTTTCGGCACAATGATGATCATGGCCAAAGCAGAAATTTGTGATGTTGAAAGAAAAATCTGGACCTGACTACAGTGTTGAATTTACTGCTAGCTTTGGGTGGTTTAAATGGTAAGAATTGTTATTCATTATATAATGTGAAAATTAGTGCTGAGTCTGTGAGTAAAGGCAGCTGAAAAGTTTTTAGAAACTCTAGATAAGCTGATTGTGGAGAAAACCAAGCAAATTACCATGAATATATTTCTGAAAAGAGTGACACTTCTTCAATAAGAGTCTCAAGCAGATCCTTCAGGAGGCATTCCAGAAGAAGGCATTATTATCATAGCTTGTGACAGCTTCATACATGTTATTGCCAAAAGACCTTCCAGTGGGACAAGAGGTTTGAAGACAGTGATATTGATGATCCTGACCGTGTATAGGCCTAGGCTAAGGTGTATTTGTGTCTTATTTTTTTAACAAAAATTTACAAAGTAAAAAGAAATTTAATGAAAAAATCTTTTAGAATAACTATATAAAGAAAGAAAATATTTTTGTACAGATATATAATGGGTTTGTGTTTTAAGCTGTATTATTACAACAGAGTCAAAAGCTGGAAAAAAGAAAAAGTTTATAAAGTAAAAATGTTAGAGTAAGCTAAGTTTAATTTATTAAAGAAATAATTTTCATAAACTTTTGCAGCCTAAGTGTACATGTTTATATAAAGTCTACAGTAGTGTACAGTAATACCCTAGCCCCTCACATTCATTCATTACTCACTCACTGACTCACCTAGAGCAACTTCTGGTCCTGCAAGCTTCATTCATGTTAAGTGCCCTATTATTCAGGTGTACCACTTTTTATCTTTTATATCATATTTTTACTGCACCTCTTCTATGTTTAGATACATAAATACCATTGTGTTGCAGTTGCCTATCGTATTCAGTACAGTAACATGCTGTACAGGTTTGTAGCCTAGGAGCAGTAGGCTATACCATATAGCTTAGGTGTGTAGTAGTCTGTAACATCTGGGTTTGTGTAACTGCATTCTATGATGTTCACACAACAACAAAATTGCCTAACAATGCATTTCTCACAATTTATCCCTGTTGTGAAGCAATGCATGATTGTATTCTCTGCTCACTTCCCCCATTCCTTAGAGCTCCTATGATGGAGACACCAAAAGAAAATGATCTGTGGAATTAAGAAAAAATACTGGGTGATGAGCACACGATGCAACACATAGATGATGTATTATAGAATTGTACAGCAGAAACGTATATAATTTTACTAACCAGTCATCCCAATAAATTTAATTTTAAAAAACAAACTAAAAAGTAAAATGAAGCCATGGAGGTGATCTGGATTTAAAATTGGAATTTCATTGGATTATGACAGGGTTGAATTTCTTACACCTGACCTAACTTCAAAGCATGTCACTTTAATTCACCGTAGGCCACAACTATGTCTCAATACAAGACATTTTTAATTTTATTCTTCCTGAAGTTTCATTCCGATATGATTTAGGTTGTGACTATAGTAGGAAGATGGACTTTTAGAAAATCTGTTCTCATTAAAAAAATGATGCTATCTTTTCAAACTTCACCTTACATTAAAAAAAGAAAGTCTAAAACCATGGCTATATGTGATATCTCTTTGTTGAGTTAATATCACTGTCCTCTTACAGCTGTTCTTAAAAGGATAATGTTGGACTACCAGTTACCCATTTGCTTTCTTTGGGGAGGGGGAATATGTTATATAATAAGCAGTTCAGAGAATTCTACTTTTTTCTTCAAGCACGTAAATGTACCATTTTTTTGGTGTATGAGATGATACTTTTGCCTAAAATTGTTAGACCAAAAATTGGGGGTTGTCTTATACATGGAAAAACACAATATATGTTTCAATAATATATCATTACTAATTATCAATGTAACTCGTGCTTATCTATTTTAATAGCTCCTTACTTAGTAGAATTTATTTACATTGGGCTATAAATTATCTTTATCAGTATTTGCATTTGAGGATAATTTGATCTCCTAAGGTATTTCTGCAATGTAAATTGTGTACTCTGGCCACAAAGCCAATTGGTAGAAGATGCTTTCTCTAGCTATCTATGGCTAGCATCTATTTTATGAAAATGCTAGGGGAATAGAAATATATTGAATCTAAATATTTGACAGAGAAACTAATTAGGCTTTAGCAATTAGCTCCCATACTACAAGGCTTGACAAATTAATGAACACACTCATTTTAGAAAAAGTGCTATGTACCTTATTGCTAAATATCACTATGGTCACCTTTAAAATACTCTCCTTGGGAAGCTCTGTACAGACCCCAGCACCTATTCCACCCTTTGAAACAATTTTGGAACTCTTTTTCTGTAATGGCAATCAGAGCGGTTATTGTATTACCACTGATGTCCTGAATGTCATCAAAATGTCTTCTTTTCCATATTTCCTTTATCTTAGGGTAAAGAAAAAAGTCATTAGGGGCCAAATCAGGTGAGTAGGGAGGGTGTTCCAATAAAGTTATTTGTTTACCGGCTAAAAACTCACCTCAGTCGAAAATATTCAACTCAGACCTCAGCTGGAAAGCTGATTCCTTATGGTGGTATTCCATGGATTGCCTTTTGTTCTCAGGGTCATAATGATGGACCCAAATTTCATCGCCCGTAATGATCTTCTTTAAGAAGTCTTCACCTTCTTTTTTAAAAATTTCGAGGAACTTTTTCTGCTGTTAAGAATTCAACAATAGCATGTTATTTGAACCAAATGTGTGAACACTTCCATTTCGATGTGCACTGGGTGAAAAATATAAGCATATGTATGTGCAAGATCAAGGATGATGGAGAAGAGATACTATGTGACTAAACAGAACTGGTTATAGCTAGATAAGTCTAACAAAAAATATTACAGTGGAGGCAAAATTTATCAACTAGCCCTCATAATATACATGAATTCATCTATTTAGTTAACAAACATTTACCCAGCTGTTATTCTGGGCATATCACTGTGCGAGGTGCTGGAATTGTGTAGAGTATCTCATTAAATCTTCAAAAGAATATGAGGTAGGTACTATTATGATTCCTATTTTATAAGTAAACCTTAGAGAAGTTATTTGCCCAAAATCACAGAGCTAGTAAGTGGCAGAGCCACTCCAAAATAACTCAGTTAACATAGACAACTTTAACTTAATCTTTACCTTGTGGGAGTGGTATTTAATTAAAAATCCTAAACAGAGGATTGGTATAACCTCAGGGCACTGTGCACACATAGGATTATTTACTGGAATTTTTCTCTTATTATGTCTGCACTGCCTTGGCAAAATATAACCCTGTAGTTAGCACCAAATTTGGCCATTCATGATCACAGTAACAATGGCAGCCCCTCTTTCAAGCACTGCTAGAGTCAGAAAGTGCTGTTATTTCCCAGAATCCCAAGATACAATTCAGTAGAGTCTTATTTTAAAGCCTAAGGGTTTTAGTTATCTTGCAAACCTGTTCCAAATTCATTACCAGGACTTCAACTTCAGTCATCCACAAAGACTGGACAAGCACCTACAACTCTCAGAGCCAAGAGGACTATCAGAAGAAGAGAGGAATGACTACCTCTTTACCTAAGGCCCATGCTAGGGTCCAGGCACAACTTAATGTAGCTCTACTGAGCACATGGGGATGGCAGACCTCAGAGAGAGTGACTCCCAGAACTTGAGAATTAGGCTGGAAAATGTACCCTATGCTTCTAGAAATCAACATAAACTTGATGGCTACTTGCTACATTCTAGAGGGCAGTCCAATTCCAATCAAATTGCATTTTCTATGCTTTCATTCTTAGGCCCATTAAAAGTAAAAAAAAAATCCCCACTGAAACAAAAACAAAATGAAATAATAAATATTTGGTGGAAGGAATTCTCTTAACCAAAGAAATAATCACACTCTTTGAGCCCCATTTTTCTATCTGAAAGCAGGTCAAACAATACCCAGTATATCCCTGGGAGGACAGATGGAATACAGTAAGCTGATTTTCAGAAACTCAAATGACTAGCAGAAGTTAAGAAAGAAATAATTCAAGTTACTGTTTACTGTCTGCTTGATTTTTAACAACTGAAAAGCTAAGAAGGTCCTCCTTTTGCTCTTGAGAACTAGTTGAGTGTTTGAACTAAGACTGTTTCAGTGTTGCAGCCCCCCCTCATCCTCCAACTGTCAACTTGGGGTTAGATTATGTTCCTGGCATTCATATAACAGAGTCCTGTTTTTTAATGATCATACCCTATAGCTTTATGCAAAAAATTCAGAGTATAGAAGAAAGATCACTACAAATTATATCAGGCCAATCAGTATAATAGGAAGAAGAGGATCAAGATTTTTAAAAAGATCCCTTTGTGATTCTAAAGTGCATCCAAAGCTGAGAACTACAAGTTTAGATGGTTTCAACCTTGGGAGTTTTCTAAGTAACTGGAACTCAAGTCATATGCAGTAGGAGTAACTCTCTACACCAGGACTTTGGTAGAAATATAGTATGAGTCACTGATATCATTTAAATTTTTTAGATAAATATTTAAAATGTAAAAAGTAACATAAATTAATTTTATAACAATTTATATAGCCAAATATGTTGAAAATATTATCATTTCAACATGTAATCAATATAAAATGGAACAGTTTATTATTTTTTCTGTACTAAGTCTTAGAAGTTTGTTGTATATTTTACTGTGTACTGGATATCAGAGCTAGAAGCGAAGGCACTCTTCTACTATGAGAGTATGTTAGAAGAAATACCCAAATGGGTATGGTTTTTGCCTATTGTATACCACTCCAGAATGGGACTATAAATAGTAATAAATGCAAAAATGTTTCACAGAGTTACTGAAAGGGCCAAAGGTGGAAGAGCCAGTAGATATTTGGTCCAACTTCTTTATCTATTAACAAAGTGGTTGAGGCTCAAGGGTAGAAGGCTTGTGCCACATTTGTACTGATAATTTGTGGTAGCACAAAGGCTTTTGAGTCTTAGGCTTTTCTCACTATCCTGAAAGAGACTGGTAATTGAAAAGGTGGTGTCTGTCCTAATTCTCTTTTCTTGATTAGCAAAGAAATATTTTCTCTAATACTGAATACAACAAGGAAACTGATCAGAAACATTTTAATTTATGTTAAAAATTAAAATACTGAGTTTTCACTTTGTTGGGATTTTATTTTAGTGTACCAGGCTTTGGACAGCTTATTTGGTGCCTCCTCAACTGTCATTTTCAGCACACTCACAAAGAATGGGGTGGTTAAAGGGCCAAACTAACCCAGGAGGTTCCCAGTTGAATAAAGTAATTGATTTCTGGAACAACCCATACATCTGGTAGGAATGATCAGAAGTCTCATTAACAGACTTGTATTAAACAAAAGGGTACCTTTGGCAGGGGAGATGGATATGAAGAGAGAAAGTCCCAAGCTCAATCCCGCTCCATTGTGAGCAATGCATGTGACTAATACAATTTCTCAATTCCTTTTAAGGGTATCTTTTTCACATTTTCTCAGGTTCACAGACTCCATGTGAAATGATTGGTGAATAACAATTTTCTAATATGGGATATAGAGAAGAAAAATAGATACTAAAACTCTCAACAAAAGACAATAGACCAGGTAACTTTCTACCCTCCATTTTGCCCTTCCTTGTGTCATCGTGACATATTTTTCAGTGAGTTAACTACTTTTGGTCAGAAGCATTGGCTATCACTATAGTTCTGAGTGAAGCAGGTTGCAGGAACACCTTCCAACTGAATTTAGACTCTTTGGAAACTAGCTGAGTCAACAATGCAATGTGACTATAAATGGCATGCAATCAATAGGGGAATAATAATCAGCTTAAGGAACAAGTGGTCAGACTGCAACAGGAATACGGTACAAGGCTTTTAATACCCTGGCAACTTGGACCGTTGAGAGGAGGGAAACAAGAGTAATGGGGCCAAATCATCAAATTGGGAATGGTGGAGAGAGATGAAGCTAGGCAAGGAGAAGGGTTCAATGAGACAGGAGCTGTCTTCAATGGAAAAAGGGCCACGTGTCAGCAAGAGGTGACTTGGCCCAGAGATCAGAATGTGCATCCCAGGAAGGCAGATTTCAGTCCAATATGAGCAGAACTAATAAAGATGGCCAGAGACTGAATGGGCTACCTCAGGAAAAACTGAATCCCCATTCTTAGAGATATTCAAGCACAGGGAAGGAGAAACTATTTATTGGAGACTTCAATTGAGATGTAAGAATTGCACTAAATGGCCTTTAAGGGTTCTTTCAACTCTAAGGCTATATTTATCATCTTCTCTTCTCTGGTCCTCAGTCTTAACTGGGGTCCTAAGAGAAGTTCTGGAAGTCTTCCTATATTATAAATGAGGTCATGGCTGAGCTCCCAACCTACTTTCACTAACAGCTGTGCCCTTTCTTGGTTGGTCTGAGAACACAGTAGGACTTTCAGGCAGGAATTCCAATCTGAGCAGGGCTTGACCTGGAGCCATCATAGGCACCTGCATGGAAAGTCCCCATCCAACTAGTTTACAATGCACCCTGACAGGGCCCTTCCCATTGTTCTTTCACAAACAGACATCACTGCGCCTGGACCCAGACCTCTGTGTTCAACAACCAACTCTCCTTTGTAGGCTCCCTTATGATGAAAGCTTCTCAAAATGTACATGCTCAGTGACATGCTCAAACTCTGTTTAGCACAAATTCAGTTGCCCCATCAGCATTGTTAGCCCTGTCTCTAGTCCAGATGTAGATAGTCATGCATCCTCCCCAATCCAGGTTGCTAAGCAGCTGGAAGTCTCATATTTAAACCAATTACAGACTAGACGTTGGTTCTTTGCTATTGGTTTACCAGGTCTGCAGCCCTTGCTGTAGACTGAACCTAATATGTAAACTCAGGTACAAAAAAATCAAAGTAATGCAACTACATACCAGCCACTTCATGCCCTGCATTCTGTCACAACATAGTAACCCTCCCATTTCCCAATAGGGACATGCAATCAAATAACACTATATCATTCTAGCCAGGAAACCAAAACTCTTCATTCCTAAAAGGCTTCATCCCTGTATTCACTTCTGCCACACACAAGAAACAAAATCTTCACTGATCACTGATACATGAAATAAGACAAACTGTTGATCACTGTGTCCCATCAGTGACAGGACATTGCCAAGATATTTCAAATGGCATATTCTGTGGCCTCCTTTGAAGTGCTACTTTCACCTCTTTCTATTGCAATACAGCAAAACCCTGCAATTGTTTAAATAAGACCTTCAGGAAGTCATTGAAAGGCATTGTTGCATACTTAAAAGCCACATGGTGTTTGCTGACTTCCTCAAGGTCTCCACTGTGCCACTGTCCTCCTATATAACCAAGGAAATGAATTCCTTCATATAATGGAATCAAAAGTTTTCTTACTCAGATAATGGCAACTCTGAATACAATTGCATTCTGGGCAATAAGAAAACTTCTGTGGCAATCTGAGGTGGCTGGCACCCTTGGTCATTCCCTCCCCACCACTGCAGGTGTCCGAGAAAAATCCCTGTAGCTATGTCCCATGGGCTCAGAGGATCTTTTCAGGTTGCAATTCCTCTCATCTCTTCTCAGGCCTATGGCCTTGTCTACATATCTGTGATTTCCATCCACATACCTTGACCCAGCCCTTTCGATAGCAGTGAGATGCATGGTTGGGCTCCTGAGATTTCAGAGTCACTGATTTTCAGTCACTAGGACACCCTGGAATACCAGCTTCACAGTCACAGGCCAGAGCAGCCTCACTGTCGAGCCCAACTCAGGCCCCGAGGACCAAGGCAAGGGGTTGCTGCCCAGACTCCATGCTGAGTAGGGAAATAAATAATCTTTTTTATCTGTTTCAACCTTTACAGGTCACAAGTACTTCTATCAGCATTTTCAATCTGATTCTAACAGTTAGCCTCATCTGAGGTTAAGAAGGGTCGGTGTAATGCCACTGCCATTTCACAGAAAATTGAGACATGGAAGATGACGCAAGTCATATGAATAAATGGAGGAGTCAATATAAAGTACTGTTGAGTAATACCATTATTTCTTTTACTATTTCTACTACCATTATTCGTAACGCCACCACCAACAGTAATAGTACCTTATGAGTACTATATTTATGAATACTGACAGAAAGAGTTCAGTGAACAACTTTAGAAAAGCAATGCTTCTACAACTGATTTAATTTTGCAACTTCAGTTATTAATTCTCTGGCAAGTGTATCCTTTTGAATGGGATCAAATACATAATTTGTGCAGCCCTGAAAAGTGAAACTGTGGGGCCCCTTTTCAAAAGTTATTAAGAAATCAAGTCCATGACAGCAGAGCATTAAACCAAGCAGGGGACGCTTCTAGGCATAGGGCCCTATGAGACTGCACAGGTCATGCCCATGAAGCTGGCCCATCTTTTGAGTCTTCAAACGACACTTAAGTTTTAGTATAATGTTTAACTGTAGGGACAAGTGAGGAATCATGTTATTGGTTCTTATTCTTCTCATTTCATGAAAACTGTTGGTTTTATTACCTCTTATAAATTCTTATACCATCAAGAGTATCGTTAGAATCAGAGATGTGCCACAATTTCTGGATGACAAATCTAGGTTTATTCATTTTTTTCACTTAATCTTGAGATAATGCACTTCCTCTGGAGTTTTGATTCACTTTACTGACCCTCTCAAATACTATATAAAACAAAAACTGGAAAAGCAGCTCAATTGCCATTCCTCCCTCTCTTAGACCCTTCAGTCAAGAAAGGATACACTGAATATGTTAAAACTAAACTAATCTATGACAAGGAGAAAGGCTCCTTCTGTTAGCCCACTTAAAAAAAACAAACAAACAGTGCCTTTGAATTCAGAGGTTCACACAAGGCTGTACTAAATGGTTCTCACAACAGACATGCCAGACATACTCAATCTGGAGAGATCCAGTCTGTCCTCAGTTGTAGCCCTACCCATCACAATTCTTCCCTAGACCTCCTACTTCCAAGTCAGGAAACAAATAAAAAATGCTAAGAAACCATGAAACAATTACAATGAAATGTATAATATAATGTTATTTAAGTGCACTATAATAAATTTTTAACCCTGTGGAGGTTGCAGCTGATCTGAAAGATACAAACCTGCGGAGGTTACAGCTAATCTGAGAGATACAAACAAATCAGCTGTGACCTCTGCAGGGTTAAATGAAAGCAATATTTTGGTGTTTTGTTTTGTTTTGTTTCATTTTTTGTAAATACAATAATACACAGAAAAGTGTTTTCACTAGGTTGATGTTTTGGAGTTTGACTTTCAGTCCTCCAAAATCCTTTTTTCTTGACAAATGACTTACTGTAGTTAACTAATTCTAAGATGCTAATTTTCTTTACATTTTCACATCTTTGAAATTAGATTGCACATCTTAATCAATGGCATTCTGCAATCAGTCAGCCAGGAGACATTTGAAAGAGAGCTGTTACTGCCTGCCTATTCTCAAATTTGGTCATGGCTACTGTAGTATCATGATATATAATAAAAATACATGTCTAAATAAGCCAAAAATGTTCTTTCAATAAGTATAAAATTAAAATGTTATGGATATAAAAGTATTACATCATAGGTTATTTGGAAGTTTTCCTTTCTTTCTTAGTGTTACATAAATGTAATTTTTAAAAAATGAGACACTTCATATCTTCTATAGAATCACTATCTGCCACTGACATTTTTGAAGCTTGAAAAGCTTTACTGTCACCCACTAAGAAGTCCCCCAAAGTTCATACTGGGAAAATTTCTGGGTACTAACTAAAGACTATTTTAAAAATATCTTTAAGAAAAAAAAATATCAAGTTGACAATGCACTGTAGAATTGTATGCCTGAAACCTATATAATCCTTGCTAACAGATGTCACCCCAATAAGTCTAACAATAAAAATGAATTTAAAAATAAAAAAGAAAAAAATATATATATGTTTTTTACTCTTACTTTCTTATAAGTAGAAAATCCCCAACCTGGAAACCCAAACACTACTAAAGGGTACTACCTATCAGAATACCAATATAATGGACCAGAGTAGTGGACAAATAATTTTCTCCTGTGGTCATATTTCTAGAGGAAGTTAGAGAATTCTAATACAAGCTCTTAGAGCAGCACTACTACATGAGGTCTGACAATTAAGTTCACGAAAACATCCTAGAAAAAGTGCTACACACCTCACTGTGGAATATCACTAGTCACCTTCAAAGTTCTCCCCTGAGGAATGTATGCACTGATGCCAGTGCCTAGTTCACCTTTCAAAGCAATTTTGGAAATCCTTTTCTGGAATGTCTATCAGAGATGTCATCATACCCAAAATCTGTCAATTAAGCTTGTGAACCTGCCACTATGCACTTATGTTGGAAGCGCTGTACAAAGAACTCTGAAGGTATCATAACCTTGTCATTTATACAGTGCTGCCGATGTAAACTCATGGTGGCAAGTTTGTGAACTTAACTTTCAGACTTCGTGTAACACGAGGGCTGTCCGGAAAGTATTCAGTCATGTAATATGAAAAATAGAGGCATTTATGGCTGGGTTTTTCCTGGACAGCTCCCACACATATAATGCAAGTCATATATGTAATTGTAATTTTCATGTTCCAGCATTTAAAAATGTTTAAAAAGCAGGTGAAATTAAATTTAATAATAATGTTATTTAACTCAGTATGTCCAAAATACTATCATTTCAACATATAATCAATATCAAAATATTAATAAAATATTTTATTTATGTTGGCCTGGTCTTTGAAATCTGTATATTTTATTTTACATTTATAATATATCACAGTTTACATAAGCCAAATGGGGTTTGTTGTTTCCCTATTGGACTATGTAGGTCTAGTTAATACATACATTTATCAGCAAAACAAAATAGTCCCTTCCTGAATATTTTGCTCAAACACAATCAGTCATAGAAACATTTGGCAGCAACTTCCACTGCACTGTTGTAAATGTAAACCACAATAAATTGATTATCCCAACAATGGCAATACATTTCTCTGGAGCAATCATGGTGAAGACAGTTTATTTTATTTTTTAGATGCATCATAATTTATTTAACTGGTTATTTCTTTTTTTTTTATTAAATTTGTTGGGGTGACAATGGTTAGTAAAATTATATAGGTTTTAAGTATACAATTCTATAATATATCATCTATTATTGCACTGTGTGCTCACCACCCACAGTCAGTTCTATGAAGACAGTTTAGAACAGTAGTCTTCAAACTAGGCTACTGGCACATGAATTATTTTCAAGAACTATGTGAACAGGGGCAGTTTGTAGGGAATCCACTCTCAGATTCTCAATTTATATGTGTATTCTCAACTAAAATTATCTGCCTAATAACATTTTCCCACTTGCTTAAAATTAAGCATTTATTTTCCACTTGTTTAAAATGAAGCTATTCTCAATATTAATCACTTAAATATGTCATTCACTAAAAAGAAAAGCACCTCTTAACTCAGAGAGGAATATAATGTTGATTCTGATTCTTTTAAATATAATTGGAATATTTTCCTGTATTACAAACCATTTACATGGGTAAAGCTTATGTATAGAAATTGTATGTGCTTTCTTTCAGATAAGATACATCAATCATTAAACTAGTTAAAACCTGTTTTCTCAGGTGGCATCTTGAAATATCTTTTCCAATTAAAGTCAATCCTCATGTCATTTTACAAATAATTATGTATTTTCTACCTCCTATTATCAAAAATAAAATATGGTGGTTTCTAAACCAATTATTTCTTTAACTAAATATACTTTTCTATTTCATAAAATAGAGTTGAAAAGTTTGACTCTGTTTTCTAATAACATTAATTGATTTTAAAATTTTATACATGATTCTTAATTATTTCCAGAAACCCAACACTAGAATTCTAAAAACAATGCATATTCATATGTGTTAACCGAAGGAAATTATGTCTGCCATCATATTCCTTTTTTCATACATGAATTCTGTTAGCTACATATTTACATTGTTTAATTTAAAATTATATATGAGAAATAAAATTATTAAATTTCTTAATTTATTTTAAAGTGGATATATATCTTATTATCATTTTAACTTTCTGTGAAGTTTGTTAGCAAACTACTTAAGAAAAAGTATCCCAAAATTCATTTCTCCATGGTTTTAATATTACTCCTCAGAATGCATTAATTAATATTTTCCATTAAAAATTGAAGTCAGACACTTTTTCTGAAGGTAAAGCTAATTTGGCTGATTGTTTTGACATGAATGTTCTTTGCCTATTAAGTTATATAGTACACTCTCAGTTACTCGCACGCATGGGGATTGGTAGATGCTAGATAAATGTAGGTAAACTCTCAGTTAACCAGCACCCATGCTGAATAAACACAGTAATATTTCTTCTATATTTTTTGCTGGTTGCTTGAGTTCTGGTCAACAGAGACTCTACTATATTATAAATATTTTTATGAAAATGATTATCCAAATCTGGAGGCTCAGAGTTTTATATTTAAAGGATATAATGAAATGAAGACATTTTATCAAAATTATTGCATTGGCTAAGACATATTGATCTCAATATTTTGATTTTCTCAAACTTTTATAACTACATTGGATTTAAAATAATGCTTCAAAATAAAAGTGTGACAGATATAATAATCATTCGCTAAACCTTGGTAAGATCATTCTCAGAATGTCAGAAAAAACTGATTCATCAACAAATCCTTTTGTAAACAAAGGCTTGTTTGCTTTCACACTATCAAAGATAGGCCTCGTCAAGTTGTCAGTTAAAAATTAAAATTTTTATAAAAGTTTTTAAATTATTAACAATTATTTTGTGTGAGAGGTCACTGTGTAATTTTTGACCCATAACATGGACACTCATTCCATTCCCTTCTACTTATGGGAACAGAATTCTCTGAGTTCTTACATCTATTAAAGTGAAAAAGAAATTATAATGCACTTTGTTTCAATAGAGGTAATAGTCATCCTCAGAGTCATGAACTAATTTCGGGGGAAATAAACAATCATATTTACTTAAGAGATGCTTTTCTAACCAAATTCTAGTTTTTATTTTTAATAATTAACTTATCAAAATAAGTAATATTTTATAGTGGATGTTCATGTTTTTTTTTCATTACTTGTTTGCTTTTAAATCAGCAATAATGAGTACAAAGTTACTATGGTATTTTTATTTCATTGTATCATGCAAAAATGGAATTAAATCATATTTAAAAGCATAAGTATAATTATGCTGGAAATAACTCTACAAATAATTAAACTTATCATAAGAAAGTTCATATGCTAATTTAAAGATGTATGATGGGGTAGACAGTTTTTAAAAATTATTTTAATTGGCCTATAATTGGAAAGTTTGAAGACCACAGCTGTAGAACACAGTCTCAATAAAATCCAGAGGAAAACTGAGCGGAGGGGAAAATTTTAGGAAGAAAGTTTTCTTTTTATTTTACAACTAGTTTTCATTTCTGAATAGAGCAGAAACCACTATAACTTTATGTATACTAGCTTATTCATCAGGGAGTTTATTCTGTTTTAGGAATGTTTCTGAGCAATCCACAAATGCTGTACTTACTCAATTATGGTCACTAGGTGGCAAATGTGCACAGGGTGGGTAGCTCTCTTTTCCCTCTTCCACGGGCTTGCTCAATCTTCCATCTCTTACAAAAAGGAAAAGGATATGCATAACAGTGACAATCAACAGTAGCAGAAGGTATTTGTTTCAGGCATTTCCATTTGCCATGGGCAGTAATAAGGCCTATTATCTCTGAAAATTTCAGAAATGGCTTGCCTGTGAAGGTAACTATTCTTCATTAATACTGTTTATGAATAATGTTAATTAATATATCTCTGTGATATAAACATGCACATGACCACAAAATCCAAACCCTATCCAGCTAAGAACTTCATAGCAAAGTCAAAAAGCAGCAGCAGCAGCAGCAGAGCAGCAGCATCTATTATATTCCAAATATGAGGCTAAACCCTTTTTTTTTCACTGTATCTTCAAATGGCTCTAAGAGATAGGTGCTGGTTGTACCTCCACATTACAGGTGAGAAAGCAGAACAATGGCCCCAAATTATGAAGCTAGTAAGTGCTGGAGCTGGGATGCAAACACAGGTATGGTTTTATTTTTAAATTCAATAGCCATCCCTTAAATACATATTACAGTGTGTGATGTTTTAGTGATGTTTAAGGGTGTGTGTGTGTGTGTGTGTGTCTATTCGGCTATGCATGTTAATATTTCTGTGCTTTCCTGTGATTCTATACCTATGATTTTGTGGATGTGAAAATTATCTTTCTGATAATTTCCACATCTGCTTTTATACACTATAATCAACAGAGGGAGCTCAATAACTTATTATCTATTGAAGAAGCTAAGAAATAGGTACATCAAAACTCACAGCCTCCTTTGGAAAAGTGTTAATTTGCATGTCTTTTTATATGTGGTTGAGTTTGCATTTTCATCTGTATTAATCTTTATGAGTTTTTATGTCTGTGTTTCTGTTTGTAGAATAATTAAGTCCATATATGCATCTATATGTTGGCAGACATATGTGTGTGTGTGTGTAATCACATGTGATGTTATTTTTAGTGCATTTAGGTCTGCATAGTCTGTAGATATATGTGTATGTCTCTTACTTTTATATACTGAGGATGTTGTGTGCTTGTGCACTTGTGGGAGGTGTACACCTGGCATCTGAGTGTACATCTACATGTGCATTTAATGTGTCTGTATGTGCAAGTACATTTATAGAGTTCTGTGTGCATGTGTCCATAATGGGGGTTTGGAGCATGTCACCATCTGAATGGCTGGAATCCTGTCTTTTGGTGGACAGTATCCATATCTATGTAGCACATATGTAAGTCTGTGGGACTGACTGTACCTCTATCCCCATGTATATATCTCTGTGTGAGTCTAGTGTGTAAGCTAGCATTTATATCTATATGGACACATTTAGTCCTTATGTTTACGGATTGCAAATACTCATTTGTATGAATCTCTGCATGTCTATGTGCATGTATGTATATGTATCTGTGTGTATGTATGTATGTGTGTGTGCCTGAGTGTGAGTGTATATATGTCCATGTGTACCTATACACTCTTGCCTGTAAGCCCCTTTATTTGTGTCTAGGTTCTGCTATATCACAGTGCATGCCTTGGTGTTCATCCATTTGTTCATCCACCTCTGTTTTCATGTGTATGTCTTGTGACCATTTGCATGTCTATATGTCTGCATAAATCTGTTTGCATGAGAATTAATTTCTTTGGATGACTGGGTGAATGTATCTGTGTGTTCATGTGCAGATGTTTATGTTGCTGTATGCATGTGAGTATTCTATATGCATGAGAATTTTGTCTGCCTGAGTGTGTGAGTATGCCTGTCTCCCTGTGTTAGTTTATATATGCTTCTGGTATACATGCTCAACTATGTTTATATGCATACATATGACTATACACACAAATATCTGTGCAAGTGTTAAGTCTGTGAAGTTGTGCTGGGTTCTCTCTGCTACTGTGGGTGCACACATTTCCATGTCAGCATACACCCATCAATAGATGTGTAGCCTTCTGCATGTATCTGTGTGTTCTGTGTTTGTTCAAGTATGTGTTTGTGGGTCTCTGTCTTTCTGAAATGCGTGTGGAATGTCTATATAAATCTGTATATATGTTTCTGCATACATCTGCACAAGCTGTCTTTCTGTGAGTCTATATGGTGTGGGTCCATGTATGAGAGCTGTCCAGAAAAATCCAGCCATAAATGCTTCTATTTTTCATATTACATGGCTGGATACTTTCCAGACAGCCCTCATATATCTGTCTCTATACACATGCCTGTATCTTTCTGAATTTAACTGTGCTTCTGCTCATATATGTGATTTTCCATGCTTGTCTTATATATCTGAGTAAGTCTGTATGTGAGTGCAGACATGTTTGCCCATGTATATCTTTATGTGAGTCTTTAGCCTGTGCTTATATGTGTAGATATATGCTTCTGCATATGAAATTGTCTCTATTAAATCAATCTATCATCTATCTATAATGCATAACTCTCTGTATATGAAAGTGTATTTCTCTAAATGTATATAACATTGTTTGTATGATATATATATGTAGAGATGGATCCATCTCTGTTTTGTCTATATTTTCATGTATATATCTCCCTGTACGTCTTCCTGTTTGTGAGTTTTCATATGTACGGATAGTCCCATGTGTACCCCATGTGCATTTACATGTACTCGTGATGAGCATGAGTGCTTAAGTTGTAAAGCACAGACAGAAGCACATTTAGTCATGTGTGTTTTAATAACAACTATGCCTTTGTGTATTTATGTCTATGATGCTCTGCATGAAAATGTCAGTATGTACATGTTTCAAACACATGTACCTACCTATGAACGAATCTCTATTTTCAGAGTTTGTGTAAATGTCTCCATGTCTCTGTGTCTCTGCATATCAGTAAAAACACATACCTGTGACTGCATATGAGAGGGTATGTGTGCACACATGTGACTACATGAGTTTGGATATGCCTGTCTATATTTCTGCATATATATCTAGGGGTGTCTGAGAATGTCTGAGCTTTATGACCCTCCAAAAGTGTCTATGTATTTTTGAATGTCTGTATGTATCTGTGATTTTACAACTTTGAGGTTATGAATCAGTAAACACTTTGTCTATATTTCCATGTGCTTTTCTGGGTCTGTGCAAGTGTGTAGTATATAGTTATGACTATATGTTGTTGTGCCTATACACGGAACTGTAAGGATTTGTATGTATCTGTGTGTATGCATATGTCTATTTGTGTGTACATGAAATGACCCCTGTTGAGATTTTGGGTTTTATGCTGATATTTGTGCAAATGTGTCTTTGGCTGTAGCTTTAAGAATGCATTGTCTGTGGGATTAGTACACACCTGTAGGTCTATGTCAGTGTAAACATCTGTAGCACTGCATGTGTGTGTGTGTGTGTGTGTTCTGTTGTGTATGTACTGGTGTATGGTGCATGTGTGTGTGTTTGTGTGTGTGTTCTGTTGTGTATGTACTGGTCTATGGTGCATTTGTGTATGTAAGTGTGAACACTTCCTTCTGGAAAGTCTTTTCTGGTCATTCCCACATCTGCTTTTCACAGCCAACAGAAGAAGCTCAAGATATTCTTTCTACTCTTGAAGTAGGCAAAAACATAAATATTAAAAGACAGATTCCTCTGGAAAATGTTGATTATTGAAGGTGGTAACTATGGTCTAATAACACAGGCTTTTTATAATCTGAGGAAGAAAAGCAGGTGGCTTCTCAGATCTTCAAATTCCAGTGTCATCAGGGTCATTTCTGTTGGAGACTCTGGCAAGTACCTATCTTCCTTCTCAACTGTGGCCCTAGGCAATGTCCACATGCTGGTTCCCGGCTCTCTAAAGCCCATGTTGCATCCTCCCATCCCATCTTCTGCTTCCCCAAGGTTGCCTATTTTAAAGGGCTCCAAAGTTACTCATACCTTGTTCCCCATTCTACTTTTCTTTGGCTAGAAAATCAGGTTATGATAACTGGTGTTATTTAATCCTTATGATAGCCTAGGGGGAAGAAAACAGTGTCTTCCTCAGTTTATAAATAAGGATTAGGGTCAGAGAATTAGAGTGCATTGTGTTGGTCACATGGCCAATCAGTGGCAGAGGCAGAATTCAAAACCAGGTCTGACTAACACCAGATCCATAGTCTTTCTACTCTACCACTGACCATTTCTATTATTGAATGTGCCTAGGTTCCAGCACCAGTAAGTGGTGGAGGTAATCATTTCACTTGAGGAGGGTGACGGGAGGTGTGTGCGTGCTTCATGGCCTAATTCAGTCAAGCTCTCAATTCTTGGCTTACTACTAAATCCTCCTTACACTCTTGATTTCACAGGAGTATCCGTTGTTGTTTGGTGTTCTTGAGTAAGAAAATGTAGCCCATCTCTTTCCAGTCCATGGGCTACACCTTGACCTAACGTTTTTGCGTTTGGTGTTTGCGCTTACTGTGGCTCCAAAGACTGTGTTCTGAACTTTGATTCTTTCCTGAAATTGTCTCATTTAATTCTTGGAATGGCCTAAAGGGAAGTATTTTATCATGTTTACAAATGGGTATACAGACTCAAAAAGTGAAGTCACTTGCCAAAGTTCTAACATGTTGTTGAGGGTTAAATGTGATAGAATGAGTATAGGCTTCCAAAAGTGAAGTTGAATGCTCTAAAGTGCTACTTTTGTGCTACTTTTCTTGATGCTGTGAGATTTACTGTATAGGAAGTCTGGGTATTATTAAGAGTGTGTAAAGTTTCAGGTAAGTCTGAGTGTTACAGGTGGAATAAGTGTTACAGAGTGAATATGTGGATTATGTCTCTCAGTGCATGGGTATTCTCTGTTGTAATATGAGTCTGTGATAAAGACGAGGACATGTCTGAGTCTTTTATGGCTAGTTTCTGGGTTAGGTAGCATGTCTCTTTGCAGCAGTGTGAAGCTATATGTTGTGGGGTGAATCTGTGTCTTGTCGGTTAGGTCTTTGATTGAAAAGTTAGTCCCTGTGCTATATGTAAGGTTAGATGTTGTGGGGTGAGTCAGGTTAGGTAAGGTGAGTCTGAGTGTGGTAGAGAAAATCTTTTTGCTACAGGGGAGGTCGCTTTGTCTTGTGGCTTGATTCTATGTGTTTTAAGGTGATGAATCTTATGTTGGGAGGTAAGTCTGTCTGAAGGAAAGTGGGTCTAAGTATTCTGGGGCAAGTATGTGGGTTGTGTGAAATGTTAGTAAATTGTAGGACCTATGTATGAGTTTTTTATGGTGTCAGACTATGAGCAGTATGATTCATATGTGCACTCTGAGGTTGTTCTCTACATTAAGGGAGTCGAAGGTAGCAAGTGTTAAGTTAAGCTGTGCATGTGGATTCTCTCTATGAATTATGGGCTCTGTGGGTCCTGAGCTTCTACCTTGGAGTAACTGTGCTTTGTAGGAGTGATTCTGAGTGTTTTGAATTTTATGACTGCAGTTTTTTGGATATACTGTAACGGAAATCTACAGGCTGTGGAACATGACTTCACATTGTAGGCCATGTGTAAGTGTTGTAGTCTATACATGGCAGTCTGTACATTATGGGATATATCCTGGAGAAATGGGATAAGACTGTGTGTCATGAGTTGATACTAGAGGTTCTGTAGTAAATTGTTGTGTCGTAAAACCAGTCTTTGCATTTTAGGGATGCCTGTGCCTTACGGGAAATCTATGTGGGTTTTTTAAAGGGAGGAGTCTATTGGGTGTGGGGGTTGTGCCTGTACACAGTATGTCATTTCTGGAGGTTGTGGTCCAATGTTGTGCATTATGGAGCAAGTCTGTATTATATGGGCTAATTCTGGATGTGGTATTAAGTGTGTCCTGGTGTTGTCAAGAGAGTTTGGGTTATTAGAGACAAGTCTGGGTATGGGAGAGCTTGTGTTTGTGCTATGGGACTACTCTGTGTGCTATAAGACATATCTGCCTTATGGTGTAATTGTGTGTGTTATGGGGTATGGCAGTTTGTAACTGCACAGGTCTTGAGTTTAGGATCTTTATTTTGGATGATGGTTTGTTTTGTGGGTTGAGTCTGTGTGGTAGGGCATATCTGTGCATCATAGGATATATCTCTCAGTAGTGTGGGCTAAGTCTGTATATTGTGAGGCTTGGCTGTAGTATTGTGGGTCATGTATTGATTTTGTGGGGTGATGTAAATTTCTAATGAGATTTTGTGTATGTAGGAGAGTCTGAGTATTGTGGGGCATGTAAGTGCATTGTAGAGAGAATATCATATGATTTCAGTTTTATGTTGTGATTTGATTTTAGGTGTTTAGTGAATTTGCATTTGGAGAAAGTCTAAAAATGGTATGGCCATTCTGGGACTGTGGGAGTGTCTATACATTTTCCAGGTGCTTTTTACATTGTAGGGCACATCTTTTAATTGGAAGTTTTGCTAAGGTGTTGTGGGGATAAGCATGTGCACTACAGATTGTGTCTAGATTGTGGGTCAAAGGTTCCTTGTGGAGCAGGGCTGTATTGTAATTAATGTCTGATAAGGAGCGTAACTGTGTTATATGGAGTATGCCTTCATCCTGTGGGCCAAATCTGTGTGTTCTAAAGCAATTCTGAAGATTGGGAACACAAGTTTTCTTTGTGGGGTGTTTGCCTTGTGGAGAGACTGTGTGTATTGGAGTGTATCAAAATGCAATTTTGTGTTTATGGAAGAAATCTCTGTGTCACAGTGTACATCTGCCCAAGTAAGTTATGTGTATCTAGGAATTGTGGAATTAGTTTGTGCTTTGAAAGACATGTCTTAGTGTTGTAAGATGAAACTGTGAATTTCGGGGTGTGGTTGGATGTTTGTTGACTTTTCTTGCCATATTGGGGTAAATTTATGTTGAAGAGCAAAGCTGTGTGTTCTAAGGAGATTTTTGCATTGTAGAACTTACCTCTGTTTATAGGCATGTCTTGATATAATAGGATCAGGGCACTGTTGGGCAAGCCTGTTCATTGTAAATTCATTATAGGTATTATGAGGCATTTCTATAGTATTATGGTGAAAAAATGAGTGTTGAGACAAATGTTGATGTTATGGTAATATTGGATGGCTTATGGAACAAAATTTGGCATTTTTTGGAGATTTATGCACTGTGAATAAATTTGTGCATTGTGATGTGATTCCATGGGCTATGGTGGGAGTCTTATGTCATGGAACATGTGTGAGATCATAAGTTGGTCTAGGTATTGAGAGGTGAATGTGGGAGTTATGGAAGAGTGGGCATTGTGAGGCTTATATGCATGTTATAGAGTGTTTCTTGGTGTTGAGGTGCATGTCCGTGTGTTTGGAGGCATATCAGGTGAGGTGCACTATGGGTTAATTATGTGGCTATATGTCTACATTGTGAGATAACATTATGAAAGTCTGAATTGTAGGATAAATTGGGAAATTGTGTAAAATTTTATGAATTGTCAGGCAAATTTATTTTCTGTGGTGTATTTTAGAGCTAATGGACAAGACTATGCTGGTCAGGGAGAGGGTGAGTCTACACCCTTAAGGATTTGACCAGATATTATTGAGGGGTCCATTCATTATGGAGTATATGTTATTAGAAATGTTCATAAGTTGTTATGCAATACTGTGTGTTTTTGAGTAGTCTATATCTTATGAGGCATATCTGTGTATTGTGGGATACATACAAGAGTTGTGGGAGAAGATGATCACTCTGAAATGAGTATGTTTTGTGCAATTTAGGGTGCTTTGAGGTGAATCTGGACATTGTTGGGAGAAATCTGTGGTGGTTTTTGGATTCTGTGCATTGTTTTGGGAGTGTCTATGTTGTGATTGTTGTCTGTACATTGTAATGTCTGTCTGGGTATTGTGGGACAAATGTGAGTTATGAATTGATCTAAGTGAGGATAAATCTGTTATGCTGTGTTTGATGCAGGTTGGGTTTGTGTATTTTGGGCTGAGTGTGAGTAGTACAGATTTGAGAAATATGTGGCAAGTGTGTGGTGGTGTAAATCTTTGTTCTCTGGGATAGGTGTCTGAATTGTTGGTTATGGTTGTGGATTATGATGCAATTCTGCAACTAAAACACTTGTAAGCTCAGTTTAAGTGCTGTTGTTTGTGAGAGTGTTTCTTTGGAACATGTTTTTATGTTTTAATATGATTTGACAAGTATTTTTAGAGCAGGTGTGCTGTACTGTGACTTTTGAGACTCTGTGAGTCAAATCTGTGTGTTTTGTTACAACTCTGAGATTTGTGGAGTTAGTGCAGTGTAGGGAAAAGTGTGTTAGGCTAATTTGTGTCTTGAATAGTTAGCTGATGTGCTACAATGTAATCCTTTGTGTTGTGATAGGACTCTGTATTGGGGGTAAGTATCTATATTGTAGAGTGTTTCTATGTGTTGTAGTGCATGGGTGTACACTGCTTGGGTAAATCTTTGTACCATGGGGTAACTGTGTTAATTGTTGGATGGTTCTATATATTGTAGGACAGACTGAGTCTTGTGATGCTCTTCCATGCCTTATTGGGAGACGTCGAGTGTTGTCATTGATGGGAAGTGTTTTGGGGGGAGTCGTGCTGAGGGACATGTCTGCATAAAAGTGTGTATGTATATGTGTTTTGTACCAACTTTGAGTATTGTGTGACACATCTGTGTGTCATGAGTTGGCCCTATATAATGTTTGGGGTATCTGTATGCTCCGAAGTAGTTTTGTGTGTTTTGGTATGAGTCTGAGTGGTGAGCAGGGTCTTGGTACTGTATATAGGAATTATAAAGGATATCTAGATGACTGTGTCATGGGTGGAAGAGATGCATGTTGGAGCATGTTTCTTCACTATAGGAAGAGTCTTATGGTATGAGGTGTGTCTCCTCATAGTGATTTGATATTGTGCATTGTGGGACATATTAATGCTTTGTGATATGATTTCTTGCTTTGGGAAGAGTCTGAGTTGTGCATTTTTGTCTGTGCATTGGGTTTTGTGCAATTCAACATACTGTGCAACGAGCTCACAGTTGATGGAATGAATCTATGTAGATGGTTGTGGATGGGCATTGTAGGATGTGTGTTTCTGCTGCAGGAAAGGTATAGGTGCTTTGTTGTTCCTATTTTCCCTGTAAGTCAGGTGTTTGCACTGTAAGGTGAGGGTGTATATGAGACATGTCTCTGTTTTAAGACATGTAGGCGTGTCTATACACTGTTGTGCAGCTATGAGTTTTTGAGGCAAGTCTATGTGCTGTGCATTAATAATACGATGTTTCTTGGTATTGTTGAGTGAATATGGGCATTATAAGGTGATTCTGGATGCTGGGGCACAAGTCTGTGCATCACAGGATGTGCCTTTGTGTTTGGGGACAAGCCTAAGGGTTGTGGTATTATATCAGACTGAGTAAGTTGAACCAGTGCTTCATGGAATAAGGCTGTTTAGTGCGCAGGATTAAGTGTGTTATGAGACATGTTTGTATTGCATATGAAGTATTCTGACATCTGTCTGAATTATGGAGCATGTCTATGTAGTGTATGGTTTGGTCAAGGGTGTGGTTGGGCAAGTCTGTGATTTGGGGTGCGTATGTATTACAAATCTTCTTATGTGGTGAGAAAATGTGGGGAGAATGCTCTGCAGTGAGCATGGATGTTGTGATTCTAGTGCTTTCATTGTGGAGCAATTGTGTCTATTATGGAGCAAATCAGTTTATAGCATGAGTATGTGCATTGTGGTTACAACCTGTGCATCATGAGAAAGTCTGTATGTTGCATGATGTGTCATGTGTTATGAAGCAGGTGTTTGCACTGTGATCTTTATCTGTGCTTCATTGGGGTTTATATTTTGCATTGTGGGGCAACTTTGCTATGTTATGACTGTGTACATTGTGTGGCAATATGGGTTTTGGGGGACATACCTGGGTATAATATTATCATCCTGTGCATTATGTGGTGAGTTTGTGGGTTGGGGTTGTGTTCATACTTTGAGAGGAACATCTGTATATTGTGGGACATACTTGTGGGTTGTGGGGTAATCTGTGAGCAGTGTGTTGAGTTTGTATGTTCTGATGTGAGTGTGAGTAATGCAGGCAGAAAGTTTCATTATGGGAGACATCTATGTGTAATGGGGCATATCTTCAGATTGTGGGATAGGTCTGTGGTTCTAAGTTGTGTTTGAGTGCTATGGACCCTGCATATCTATTGGGCATCTATGTGGCGACAATTGAAGGTGTATTTGAGACCTTTGAATTGCTATGTAATTCTATGCCTTTGGGGGCTGTGAGTTGTGGAGATACCTGTGCATTGTAGAATATGTCCAGGTATTGTAATGCTAGACTGTGGGGCAAGATGGTGTGCTGCAGTACCATTCTTTATTTTGTGAAAGGAGTATGCACTGTGAAATTGAGTCTGTACATTGTAGGGTATGGTGAGATATTATGTACCAGGTTTGTATATTGGAGAGTTTTTTGCATGTTATAGGACAACTCTTGGTATTGTAAAATGAAAGTATTTACTGGATTGATTCTAGATGTTTTGGGTTAAGTTTTCATTGTGTGGAGCTAGTGTGTGCCTAGTGTAGGCACTGTGGGACGTGCTCATTTTGTCATATGACTCTGTATATTAAAGATCATATTTGTGGTGTATGGGCCAGTCCATGTGCTATGGGACAAGCCTGTGTGTTGTGGAACAAGTCTGAGTCATGTGGAGAGATTATCTACATTATGGGGCAAGTCTGCATTGTGGGCAATTTAGGATGCATAGGTAATGTTCACAGGTTATGATAAGGATGGTGTTGGAGAAGTCTAGGTGTTGTGGATTGTATCTAGAGATCTTAAAGTGAGTTCTTTGTGTTGTATGGCCAATGTGTTCTGTGATGAGTATGTATATTATTGAGCATCATATGTAGGATAGGGTGCATTTATTTGAATGAGGTGTCTTTGCATAGATGAGTTGCTGTATTGCAGGTATATTTGTGCACTGCAATGTGTGTCTCAGTGTTGTGTGATGACTCAAGGTGTCATGCAGAGACCCTATGGTAGATGCTTCTGGGTGCTGTGGGCTAAATGCAGTCAACATGAAAATTAAAGAAAGAGTGGTGAGAATATGAGTTGTGATGTGACCCTGAACTTTACACTCTATGTGCTATGGGTTAATTGTGATGATTTTAAATTGAGTCTTACCATGATGGTACAGTTTCATGTGTAGAAACAACAACAATAACAACAAGATGAGTTAACATCAACAACACTTATTCTGTGCCAGGCACAGTTCTAAACACTTTAGAAGGCGTTTGCTTATTTATTCCTCTTAACAGCCCTAGTAAGTACTGGTATCATTTCCAATTTATACCTGAGAAAAATAAAGCACAGAGAGGTTAAGAAATATTTCAGAGTCACACACTTAGTAAATGATACATGTGTGATTGGAACCCAGACTGCCTGAATCCTAAATGTAAGCCTTTAACCATAATCTATACTGCCACTTTATTTTGGGGTGTACTGTGCCTGTCTTTGGGCATGTCTCTGGGCATTGTGGATTATGTCAAGATGTTGTGGCATGTCTAGGGTTGCAGAGTACCTAGGGGTTGTCAAATTTATCCAAGTATTATGAGGTTTATTTGTGAATTGTGGGGCGGGTCTTGTTGAAAGGCCATTACTTTCTATCAAGTTTGGAAGTTGAGATGCTAATATTTGCACTGTGTGGCAAGGCTTTTTATTATGGCCAACTGTGTGATTTGTGTGTCAAACCTCTGCTTTAAAGCAAAACTGTGTGATGACATGATTTTGTGAGATGTCAGACAATTTTGTGTGTTTACAGGACTACCTATTTTTGAAAGGTATGTTTACTTGCGAGTCTAGTCCTCGGATTATGGCATGTTTCTGTGTCTTGTGGAATGAGGATGGGTATTGTGGTCCAAGTCTCTGTTTTATAGAGGAAGTCTGTAAATTATGATATAATTGCGTGTATGGTGGGGGGATTATGTGTGCTTTGGGAAATGTGTGTATGTTGTAGGGGGTCTCCAGGTATTCTGAGCCTAATTGGTACATGGGATGTGCATTGTAGGATGCCTCTGTGTGTTGTAGGGTGTGTGTGCATGTATGTATGTGTATGTTGGTATTGGTGTGGAGTATATTTGTGCATGTTGGGTCTGTCAGTCTTCTTGGGAAGTGTCTTTGTATTGTAGGGTATGTCTGTGAATTGGAAACAAGTGGGCATTTTGGGAGGGGACACAAGTTTGTGCATTGTAGAGTAAGGGTATGTGTTACATAATGCTGAGCACTGTGAAGCTTCTCTATACATATTAAAATACCTCTAGGTGCCTTGGGAGATGTGACATATATTATGGAGTATTCTCTGTTTTTCTGAGACAAGTCTTAGTTTATGGGCAAAGATCTTATGTTGTGAATTTAATCAGTGTGCATTGAATAAAGTATGTCTATGCATGCTAATCTGTTTTGGAGCAAGTTTATGTACTGTAGAGCATGTCTGGGTATCTTTGAATAAGTCTATGTATTGTGGTAAGTCTGCATTGTGGAGCAACTCTTAACTGTTGGGTGAGTCTGTATGTTCTAAGAAAAGTCAGTATCATAGTACAAGAGTTATAAATTTAGGAGCATGAATTTAGGAACATGTCTATGAATAGTAGATATATCCACACATTATACAACAAAAATTTTATATGGTAGGGTATGTTTGTGTAATATAGGGCTTATTGCTGAATTGTAGGGAGCATCTGCATGTGTCTTTGTTGTGTTGTGAGTCTGTATCTTGTGGGGTATGGCTAGATTTTATGCATGCAATCTGGATATTGTGAGATGAGCCTGTGTATTATGGAGCAAGACTGTGCATTGTGAAGGAAATTTATTAATTGTAATGCAGTTCTGTGTGTTGTGAGTAAAATCTGGTTTAGGGTTCTACCTGCCTTCTGTAAGGTGTGTGGATGTTATGGTTTGGTACCTGTATGCTGTAGAGTGTTTCTAGATATTTGGGGGCTAGTCTGTATACCATGTGCTGAATCTTTGTAATGTCAGATTATTCTATCTATTTGATGTATGCCCTTTATGCTTTAGTAGTAATGGTGGTGGTTGGGGCGAGGCACAGGAATACATTAACAATTGTAATAATTTCTATATGCCAGGCACTGTACTAAGCACTTAATGTATCTTAATTCATTTAATACTCACGACAACCCTTTCCAGCAGGTACTATTGTTATCTTTGTTTTACAGATGAGCAAACTAAAGAACATAGAACTATACTTACCCAAGGTGATACAATTAGAAAGGGATGGTGCAATCCTGTGCATCATGGGGAGATATACATGCTATAATATATACTATTGCATCTCTTGTGCTGTGGAGTGAGTTTGTCTGAGTGCTGTGGAGAAAGTTTCTTTGTTATGGGTTTAATTTGTGTGCCATGAGGAGAGTCTATGTTCTTAGGAGCATATTCTTGTGCTGTGGGGTGAGTCTGTGTCTTGGGAAGTGGCTTTGTATCCTAAGGTCAGTCTGCCTTAGGTGGAGTTGAGATTCTGTGTGCTATGGGAAGGGCCTGTATCCTATGAAGACTATTAATGGAGTAAGTCTACAGGCTACAGGGAAAGTCTGTGTGCCATGGGGCATTTCAGTTTTGGGGACAGACTGTGTTCTGTGGGGAGATTCTTTCAGCTGTGAGGAGAATCTATGTGCTGTGGGGAGATTCTCTGTGGTATGAGTTTAGATTTTATTTTTGTGGGGTGAGTCTACTTGATCTGAGGAGTGTCTGTGTACTATGGGGCAAGTCTATGTCCTCTTGGAATGTATGTGTGTCAGGTTGTAAGTCTGTTTATTGTGGGAGAGTCTTTGTTATCTCTCTGTGTGAGTTACACAGTTGTGTCATGAACTATGTTCTGTGGGGATTTGTGTTCTTTGGAGAGTCTGTGCACTCTGGTGGAAGCCTGTGTGTTGTGGGTAGAGTTTATGTTCTGTGGGTAGAATCTGTGTGATATGGGGTGAGGCTGCATGCCCTGAGGGTCTGTGTGCTCTAGGGAGTGCCATTATGTCATGAGATGTGTCTTCTAATTTGGCAAAAGTCTATGTGCTGTGGGATGGAGTCCCTGTGCTCTGGTGAGGGTCAATGTGATGTGAGGAGAATCTGTGCCCTGGGGAGACTCTCAGCTTTGGGTTTAGTTAGTGGAGCATTGGAAGAATCTTTGTACTATGGGGAAGTCTGTGTGCCATGGGAAGAATGCATGTTCTGTGATAAAAGTCTGTGTGTTGTGGGTAATATTTGTGTGTTGTAGAGTGTGTTGGTGTCTTGTAGAGAGAGGTGTTTTTTTTTTCTGGGGCGGGGGGCTTGAGAATATGCATGCTCTTGAGAGAATCTGTGTACTGTTGGGTGAATCTGTGTACTCTAAAGACTCTTTGTGCCAGGGGAAGGGCCTTTGTAATATGAAGATAGTCTGTGATATCAAATTTGTCTGTGTGTCATGAGTAGAGTCTTCATGGTAGGGGAGTCTGTGTTCCTTAAATGAGATTTTTTTTTTGCCTTGGGGAGATACAAGAACTGTCAGGAAAGTATCCAATAGTGTAATATGAATAATAGAGGCATTTATGGCTGTGTTTTTTTTTTCAGACGGCCCTCATATACGTGCCTTTGGGTGAGTCTGAATGATATGAGAAATGTCTGCGTGCTGTGGAATAAATCTTTCTGCCATGATGTTTGTGTGTCATGGGAAGAGTCTATGTGCTATAGGGGTAAATGTGTGTTTGTGTTATTTAGCCAGTGGACATCAGATGGTGAGTTTGTACATAGCAGCACCAGTCTGTTTCATGGCAAGTCTCTGTCAATATCAATACATAATAACGACCAACACTTGTATAATGGTTACCATTGCCAGACACTGTTCTAAAGGTGCTATTATTATCTCCATTTTACATTTGAAGAACCTGAGGCATAGAGAGATTAATCCTACTATAGTATGTGGTAGGTTTGAAACCAGGCAGTCTGTTTTCTGTGCTTACATTACTATGAATCTCCTAGGTACCTTGTGGGTGTCAGTGGCCTCAAACATTAGGAAGACTCTATGGTTACTGATGGACATAGTGAAAGCAGGTAATTTGGGAGGAAAAAGAAAAGAAGTGCCTCAAAGCCTTTCAAGAATTTAAAAAATAAATGCAATGTTCAATTTACAATAATGATGTCAGTTTATCCCAGAAAAAGTGACATTATGACTGTAGAATAACTCTTTCAGTAACTAAGGCTCCCAAGAACCGTCCTTTGCCTTCACTGCTGCATTTTGCCACTGCAGACAGCAAATGTGCAAGCCCTGGTGAGCTTCTGTTTCCAGGGAAACAACCTCCAGTCACAAACGAATCATAGCCTAATGCAGGAAGTCAAGAAATGACTGGGACTGTGGCTTTGAACCAAAGGAGCCCCTTGCAATAAAGGTGGGGAAGACATCCTCCCACTATTTCCTCCTTTTTTATCTTTCAGAATCAGTGAAGGCTAGAGACCAGCTCAAAAGTCAATAGAGAAAGAAGGCTGTGTTGGAGATAGAAATGGGGAGTCAACAGTGGGTGGCAGGTGATTTTAACAAATATTTCTGTGAGCAACATTTAACCCATCTCCCACTAAAAGATTCTGTGTTGTATGCTTGAGCCTTCCATGTGCCACAAAAAAAGGTGAACCTTTGGGTTGTGTCCCTAATCTATTAATATAATAGATGGTGGCAGTGGTGGCATAGATTGAGACTCACCTTACTGCCTTCAAACCGTTAAATCAGAATACTCCCAGCAACAGGTTGGCAAACATTATTCATCTCTGCTCCTCATACATTTTTTACATTTCCCTCTTATACCATTCTAGAAAATTCCAGGAACTGAGTCCAGACAGCTTTAATTCTCCAAGTACCTGAGTAGTAGAAAAAGAGGTTGAAGGAAGAAACTTAGGAGGAACACTAATCCTGGGGGTTATTTTTTTTTAAACACACAATTAGAATGTCTGGTATGTCCAAGGGATGAGTACATCTAGAACAGTGGTTTTATATATTCAGATTCCTCAAATTTAATTTGTAAAAAGATCTGATAAAAATAAAAATTTTTATATCCTGTTTGAAAACCACTGTCCTAAACCGCATGTGCCTAGAATTCTTGAGGGTCATAAACATGAATAAGATGCTTTAGAATGCTTCCACAAGCTGCAAGAAGGTAAGGATACTATTGTGGATTGTAACTATCCTAGGGAGAGAGAAAATGGCCACAAGCTGTGGAAAGCTACACCCTACATAATTAGAGAACAGTTATTACCATTTAAACTCAGTGGAGGAAGGTTGGATTATTCAATAAATGATTGAAACAATTGAAATTTATTTGGAAAAAAATAAAATTAGGCCCTACTTCATACCATACGCCAAAAGGAATTCCAGATGATTAGAGATAATTGTAAAAAGTGAAGCAATAAAATGACTAGTGGGAAAAAAAAACAGGTGAATGTACTCATCGAAGGTGAGAAATAAATCACAAAATCAAAAATTGGTAGTTGTGGATATTTAAAACTGTAAAGTTAAATAAATAAATAAATAAATTAATTAATTAATTAAAAAAATGTAAAGTTGTAAATGATTTTACCGTAAATGATTTTAAGAAATCAACAGGCAAATGACATTGGAAAATAGTATTTTTACCACACATGATAATTAAATTAGGTGATATGTGTGGGATTGAAGGTAGGGGGAGAAACTATAAACTGTGTCATACCATTTGATCCAGAAATTCCACACCTACGAATTTATCCTAGGGGAAAAAACAGAAAAACACACTGATATTTGCATGGAAAGATATTTCTTGAATTATAACAGCAAAAAGTGCACATATAAACAAACACTCAATAATTGGACATTTAGTAGGACACTTATGTGATAGAAAACTATGCCTCCACAAAACATCACATTCTTGTGGAATGTTTAAAAATATGGGAAATTTCTCCCAATATGTTGTTTAATTATTAAAGCAGGTTGAAAACTATATGTACATATGATCTTCGTTTTGTATATATTTCTATGCATTTATTTGCATGTATTCAGAAAAGAGATTGACAGTAATTATAATAATAGTAATTATTTCTAGATTATGGGATTATGGGTAATTTTTATAGTCATCTTTAGATTTTTCCAAATTTTCTACAATAAATGTAAGATATTTTTAAAATTAAAAGGAAAAGACAGAATTTTAAACAAGATATATTATTAAGTGTTATATAAGTGATAGGAGCACAGAAAAAGTCTTGGAATAAAGACAAAAAGCAAAGACTAAATATACCAATGAATACCAATGGAGGGTCAAACAAAACAAACTCAGTACATGCTTCATAAAGATTATGGAATTATTTACATATTAGTAGATACAGAATTTCTTATACAAGATGGACTCCTGGAAAATTTTCTTCACTACACCAGAAAATAGTCACGTGTCCCTGAATGCGTCAGTCATTCTTTTTACTGCAGTGTTCTGTTCAACACCCCCTCCCTTTGCCTTCAACTTGTTCTCCCCCTCCCCCCATGCAAAACATGCTACCAGCAGACATTTTCAGCCTGAAAAAATGGTTCATCTTGTGGACGTTCTTTTAAGCTTTTTCAGTCTTATTTATTTTCCTGGATTGCTATTTTGTTATTTAACTCAAAAATCTACCTTACTTTTTCCTCCTTTTTTCCTGTTGAAGTATTAAAACAATCTTAATTTAAAAGAAATAAAAAACCACGACTTTGGCATTTTTTTTCTTTTTTCTTGCAGAAATAGATCCACTAAAGCAATTTCCAGTTAAAAAGACATACAAAAGCTTACATATTATTAGGCACATTTCAGAAACAAAGAGAAAAGCTTTGTTGATAGGAATCTCTGTTATTCTCACATTCCTTTTCAAAGAAACACTGAAAACATTCTGTCTTTACTGTACAAATCGATGTCCACAAATACAGATAAATTATTTTCAAAATAAAGGCACAGTCACAATGTTCATTATTTCTTTTTCATGATTTTTCATCCTGAAACCAATTTTTGATCTTTCCTATTCAACACATGTTCATCTCTCACTTAAAGTGATTAATCTGAATATCACAAGCTGCCCTCATTCTCATTTTCTCTCCTGTAAAGACATCCCGTCACATGATTTTCTTAATTAAAAAAAAAAGAAAGAAATGATATCCTTTCCCCATTGCAAAATAACATTTTATCTCATACTCTCTCCACATTGTGAAAGGAAATCAGATCTGAGGATGTCTTGAATCATAACCTATTTCAGCACATCTAATCCAAACATTGTAAAACTGAGATACTATTCTGAATGCAATTTGTCATTTTATTGACATGTTCATCAACTCTTAGTTTGGAAAATATCTTACCAAAATCATAAGAGGGAAGTTTCTATATTTTCTGCTAGCAACTCATTTATCATGTAAGAAACAAGCTTTAAACTAGAAAGGTGACCATGAAATATTTAAAATTTAGTTAATCCATTTTTCCAATGCTGCTGATTAGAATCAGAAATTCCTACACAGTTCTGTATTATTGTATTTCACTAAAACATGTAACTTGCTTTAGAAAGCATATTTTGGGTATCTATTTTACAAAATATTCCTCAGCTACTTACCAAGCAGCATGTTTTCTGCATCTGTAAGAGCTCTGAGTTTGTCGCAGTGAAGGGGTGGGGGAAAGCAGCAGCAGCCACTTGAAAATGGGCTGTGCTCTGAAGAAGGGATAAGCTCTGTGGAAAGAAATGAAATGCTTTGGGATTAGCCTCAAAACTCCTCCAAAAATGTAAAATCATATTAAGTATTACATGCTAAAAAGTGCATGCTCATCAAAGGACACGTTTTAATAGTTAAACCTTTGATCTAAAGCACACTTAAATTGCTATGATTTCCAGTGGAACCCCTATGATGCCATGGGCTTTTGGCTCTCCCGTCTCCTAGCAACAGTCTCATTAATGTTCTTTCTGCAGTGGTCCTACTAGGCATCAGAGAGGGTCTAGTCTCTGATAGTGGGCATTACTACCATTTTGTGGTTCGATAATGTATTTTTCCCAGGTAAGTAATAAGGAGAGTCAAGCACTCAAGAATAAGTTCTTCAGAAGAAGATTCTGGATTCAAATGATATTTGATTCAAAGGACATAGATTGTCCTTGTCCCTTCCCTTGGTGCAATATTGTCATTATACCTTTGACCTAAAGGTGAGCCTAAGCAAAATGATGCATAACTGCCTCTTCAATCACCAAATTACACGTAGTCCCACAACTGAAACTCTAGGTCCTAAGCCAGTGTTGTTAACCACTGTGCTCAGAGAAAAAAAAATGCACAGAATTTATCTGTATTCTTAGTACTGTCATCATGACCCTCACCCATCAACATGGCTACTGGAGGTATATATCATAAAAACAGTGGATGAAATATAACCAGATAAAAAACAACCCATTTATCTATAATTAGTAACATGGAAAATACTGACTAATTTAAGAAAATAAGAGCAGGTTTCTATACAGTACATATGATATGATAACTTTTATATCTTACTTGGATAGGAATAAATGTGCATAAAGAATCTGGAAGCATATATACCAAAATATTAAGAGTGATTATGTCTGGGTTTTCTGTGGAGGGTAGAATTTGAGTGGAGTTTAAATCATTTTTCTTTTTCATTATCTATTTAATAACTTTTCTGCATTTACCATAAATCCCTTAGGTTATTAGAAGAAAACCATGCACAACAATATGAATGTACTTAATGCCACTAAATTGTACACCTAAAACAGTTAAAAATATAAATTTTATATTATGTATACTTTACTATAATAAAAAGACTGAGAACCATTCTTTCACTCCACAAACATGTATTGAGTCTCACCACATTCAAAACACTGTACTGCAAGTAGAGATTATAAAAGTTCATGCTCTAACAAACAACTACCCCCACAATTTCAATATTGGTTTTTACTATACATGACATATAGCGTTGCTGCATGTAAAAATAAAGGTATTTTATTTCACCAATTTTGGATAACATTTATTTATAATCAGGGTTGTTACATTATCTGCCTAAAATATTGGACTCCCAGTGGGTGAAAGAAGTAAAGATATAAAAAAAAATTAATATGTACATATATATGTGCATTTGTATGGAATTGTCATATTTTTTAAAAAAGGGCAGGGTAACTGTTCTAGATTACAGAAATTTAAAGAAATATGACAAAAAAAGAGATATGACACCAAATAACATGTGTATTCTTTGATTGCATCCTGAATAAAATGGCTGTAAAAGACATTTTGGGAACAACAGGGACATTTGAATATAGACTAAGTATTAGATAATATTAGATCAATGTAATAGTTCTTTGGTATGATAATATAGGATGATGAGCTTGTCTCCATGAGACACAGATTTAAGTGCTGAGAGGTGAAGTGTCACAATGTCTACCAATCACTCTGAAATGCTTTAGAAAAAATATCATAGAAAGAGAGATATATATAAAACAAATGTAGCAATATGTTATTTAGTAAACCTACGTTAAATATACAAATGTGTTTACTGTGTTATTCTTTGATCTAATGTCCAGAAAATTAAGAAGGAAATACTTTAATAAAAATAATTACTGCACAATAATTATATTGAAAGTTAAAATTCATATACATTTTTGAATTAATGACAATTAGATTTGTAATCCCTCGGGGCTTCCCATATTGACCAACTGACTGATGAATATTTGTCATGCTCCATCCAGTGGCAAAATCCTGAAATACCATGACGGAAGCATTTCTAAAGAACAAGATTTTGACTATTTACCCATTAACTATTACTATAATTTGATTGTAATAAATAAATAAATGTAAAAGTATTTATTATTACTGTATATTAATATAGTTTAAAGTTTCCTTAATTTTCAGTATTCATCCTTGGTTACAGGGGAAATCCTCTGCTCAGGTGTCCTAACAACCTGGCACATATCCACATAGGCCCATAGGCAAGGCTCACCTGCAAGCTCATGTAAGTCTCCGAGTGAAATATCTTCTGAGTTTCCTTGGAATATGGCAAAACAATCCATCTTGTCAGGACTGTTTCTCACCACCTTCCTATTTAGGGGGGTGCTGCCAGGAGGCAGTTTCTCATTCTACCTACCACATTCTGGTGAGACATGGGACTTTCCATCTTGCTTCTTCTCTTAGTGTACAATTTCTGGTTATAAAACCAACTAGATATAATGTGGAAACAGCTCCCCCATGATAGAGTGTCTCACAGCTCATGTCATCTGTCACCTTGTCCTTGTGACTGTCATCCTGTTGGACTAAGGATATAAGAAAACCATGCTGATCTGAGGTTGTTTTTGCTGTCCTTGTAAGTAATGGACTGTCTGCATCTGTTTGGCTCATTGTCTTCTTACCAACAGAATAATATGGCAGAGTAGCATGCCAAACCTAGCAGCTCCTGTGGCTTAGAGACTTTGTCATTGTGTGGCAAAAAGAATCTATAGGGGTGTGTGTGTATGTGTTTGTGTGTGTGTGTGTGTGTGTGTGTGTACATAAAGAGAGAGAGCACAAACTTCATACATCCTGGTGAAACTTTAAAGTCATTTTTGTTGAAATTGGAAACAAGAAGAATGTTGTCCCTTTCATAACTTCTACTCCACATTGTTCCAAAGTGGAGGTGAGGTGGAGGGCACTGGTCAGTGTAACAAAATTATACAAAGAGGGAAAAGGAATGAAGAGTAACATGATGAGATTAACATGGGCATCCAAATAACCACTTAGTCATAAATAAATGACTAAAAAATCATGAATATAAAACTCTATGGTTTCATTGTGAGTCCAACACATTGCTTTAGGCCAAGACAGTAGAATTGGCCCTCATCAATCACCTCTCTTCCCTCCCAGGCACCCCAGTGCAGTTGCTCTTGATCTGAGTTGTCTGCTTAGTCACATAATGGAAACTTCCAGTCCCACTCAGGTCCCATCCTGGAGGGGCTCCCAATGAGCATCAAATATAATAAATAATAATAATAATAATAATAATAATAATAATAATAATAATAACTGCAATGCATCAAATATATAAAAATCATAATTAAGCTCCCAAATCATTGGTCACCATTGGTAACAATCTCTTATTCTGAAATTGCAAGTAAAGTGAAGCATCTATCTATCTTAACTTTCCTCTAAAGACTCTCTTTCAAAATAATCAAATAGCTAATAAGGGGAAGCTACCTTGTTTTTTAGAAAATTTCCAGCTAATAAATTCAGAAGGAATGAGATAATTGGAGTGGGGGAAGAGATCACCATTTTGCCACCTTCAGCAAAACAATGAATCTAGGCAACAATCTTCAATAGCTGCCAAAACCATTTAATGAATGATTAATGAGAAACTTATTTTTAAACAACAAAAATAACTTCCCAGCCCCAATCTTCCCAATATCTTTTATAATACTAGTAGAATTGTTTATCACCTCTGGGAAGGAATAGCAGAGGAAGAGAAAATTACAGTTCTATATTGTATTCTAGAGTTCCACCATTTCCAAATAAGATATAAATATATTCATTGGTGATTTCTAGAAAGGATATTTATACCAAAGGAGTTACTCTTTTCTAGGCCTGGCCTAAATTATTCCCTGATTTAAATGTAATCTAGGGAGTTCCCCGATGGTGTAGTGGCTTAAGGCTTCGGAGTTGGCGCTGTCAGTGCTGCGGCCTGGGTTCGATTCCCAGCCAGGGAGCTACCCACATACCAAAAAGCAAAAAATAAATAAATAAATAAAATAAAATAAATGTAATCTAATTTAAATACAATATTTGAAATAAAATAAACTGTTTAGGAAGGATCCTCAAGATAGAAAGCTAGGACTCTGGACTGTTAAGGCATGTTATCAATGGTACTTTTTGTATGAGACCCATAGGACTTTGGAACTGATACTTGGATCCCCATTTGAGACAAGGAGAAGAATACCACTGAAACACAGCAGGCACACTTAAGAGATTCAACAACAGAACCATACTTGCCACTATCTTAGCAGGAAAATAGAAACCAATCTCTGGAGTAGGACTGGAAGAATTGGAACCACTTCCACTGAAGCTGTATCCTGAGCTGTTGATATTCCCATGCCTGGTAATGCTACAAAAATTATTCTAATTTCTTTTGAATCAGGAGATAAGAGAGATATTGATGGTATTTGCAACCTAATACCTAGGAAATCTGAGACTATAATACATTTAACTACTTTTCTTTGCATAAAAAGAAGATCAATTAATTTTTCCAGCCATTTGCATCTATCAGAACATAGCCTCTAGCATAGGTCCAGCCTAAATAAAATCACACAAGGTCCCCTAGGAAGTTCAAATCTTCTGCTGAGAATTTGGACAAAAGTTTAATTTTTATCTGAATTCAAAAGATTTTGTTATAAGGAGAAGAGAACGCCCATTATTGGAGCTCATTTATGACCATTCTAGAAGCATTAATGACTAAAAATTAAGGAGAAAGCAAGAGAGCACAAGTAAGCAAGAGATTAATGATAATTAGAGATAAAGCTGAGATAGCTTTCTTTAGTCTGTCCTTCTCCAGATTAAACATAATAAAATGTCATGATCTGTTCCTCATATGGTATAAGTTTTTCACAACTTTTCACTGTTTTGAATATTCTCTTCTGGAGATTCTCTAGTGTGTCTTTCAGAAGGTGGTACTACAAACTCAAGAAAATAGTCCACATTTTGCCTGAAGAACAGAAAGAAGACTAGTGTTGTTGCTTGTAATTATCAAAAATACTTCTGGACACTATGTATCAAAGCATGGAGATGAAGGGAAAGCCAAGGGTTGTACTAGATGCTATGCTACAATAGCACATAAGACAAACAAGGTCTATGCCTTAAAAAGAGCGTACAGGTTTGACAGACAAGAAAAACCAATACAAGGAATCAAACAAATAATAAGAATGTAATATAATGGTGAATGCTACTACACACACACACACACACACACACACACACACACACAGTAATATGATAGAGCATCTTGGGTGGTCAAGAAAGGCCACTCTGAGAGAGGGATATTTGAGGTGAGACCTAAATGACAAGGAAGAAGCCAGGAAACTGTATGTGGAAGTGCTTTCTGGCCTGATAAAACAGCCAGTGCATGGATCCTGAGAACGAATGAACCTGACATGTCCAGGGACAAAACGATGAAAAATGATAGGATATAAGACCAGTCAACTATAATTGAAAAATAAAGTTTAAAATAAAATTAAATTAAAACTTAATTACAAAAAAAGAAGACAAAAACCTCTCCAAAAGATCTTTGCAAATAGTGATTCTCCTTTGCTTTTGTTCATCGGTGAGCACCTTTGGGATCATTTTTGCAAACACCTTACTCATGCCAAGATTTTCAGTTAAGATTTTCCTAACTTTATCTCTACTCATGTTTATTTAATCTGCTATGTTTTTTATTGTCAGCCGATGATTTTGCCAAGTTTTGGCAATGTTTCAATCAGTTCTGCTCATTACTGACCTCCCTGACCTCTCTTCATCAACAATGTTTTCTCTTCCCTCAGAATAATGTTTAATCCATTTGTACACTGCCATTTCCTTCATGGCATTATCCCCATAAACTTGGACTAACATGCACCTCATTTCACTTCCACTCTTGCCAAGTTTAACAAGAAATTTAATGTTTCTTCGTTACTCTAATTCAAGCTCCATCATTCTCATGACAGCACACAAAATCACGCAACAACAATAATGAACACCACTCAGCAGGATATCACCACACATCTACATGAACAACAGCTGTGAGAACAGATATAAAGGTTATGAAACCTTACCAAGTTGTTTGTACAGTGCTGCCAACATAAGTGTACGGAGGCAAGTTCCTGAACTTTGTTGTCAGACTTTGTATACCCTAAGCAACCCTCTAGGCCCACCACTTCATTCTCTTAGACATCCCATTGGCTGGCTTAATTCTATGAAGTAATACCATTATGGTGAATTGTGCTGACCTCATATTAGTGGCTCCACTTCAGAGTTCTAAAGAGAGCAGAGCACCTTAGTTCCAAGAATAGAGAAAGGGCAGTTATCTGGACTACAGTTAAACTTTTCTTTTTATCCATATGACAAAAGGAGCAAAATATTTAAATAATGGGCAAAATTTCAAAGTACTTTCACCTTTTTATTTGTATTTTTTATTTTAATGTGTTTGTTTTTGGTGGAATGCCAGCTTCATTTACACTTATCTTGTTCCAGTCAATGAAAATTTACTGGGAAATTAATGGGCTTAAAAAGTAACACTAGCTACTGGGAAAGTGAAAATGTATCTTTGGTAATAATATTTCCCTTTTATAAGTTTCCAAGATAGTAAATAGTCACAAATGTTTTGCAGCATCAATAAAATTCAATGGATCACCAATTTAACCAAATGAAGAAAATGGAGGACATCAAGATAGTAGATATCTGTCAAAATACTCAGATAAATCAATCCAATGTTCACATTCAGTAAGATTACAGTTATTTCAAAAGAAAATATAGGTGAGGGTTTCTTTTGTATGGTATGCAATTTTGTCATTGCCTCTGTATTGGTTGTCATCACTGTCAAATAATAATTAAATGAGCATTTGGTCACAAATTAAATACTATAATCTTCCATGTCTTTAAGCTGAACATTTTCCTTAAGAATTACTGCTTTCTTTTCTCTCTCTCTCTCTCTCTCTCTCTCTCTCTCTCTCTTTATTGGTTGGTACACACAAAATTCTAATCCTTAACCAGATTATATGACCACAGCTGTATGACTTTAATTGTAATATCATGCATGCATTTTGGTGGTAGAGCATATTAGTCAAGGCATAGATTATTTGCAAGTACACAGCTTTCTTTAAGTTACTTGTATTTTGTTTTATTTTTATTTTTTGTTTGAATGCTAGTGGGAATTCTGTTTATCTCAAAAGACAGGAATCAACACCTGACAATCTATATAATCAGAAAATTGTTGAACATGTCCAGTACACAAAATGATTCCATTTCTTGCAAAGTAAATAATATCTACATAATATAATAACATTTAATTAATGTCTGTCTTGATTTCTTCCTGAAACTAAGTTTCTTATCTTCTGCTGAAGGGTTTTCCTAACCTGTATAACAAAGCAGACCAGAAGCCAGATGAAATCTATTTATTATGTTCTATTTTAATGATGGCAGATATTTGATGTCAATAGTTCCTCATAATTTTGAAAATACATTAAAATTATTCTACTGGACCTAAAGTATATTACATTAATTTTATAACATTTAAAATTTTAGCTATAGAAAAACTACATTTTAGAATTCTTTATAATTCCAAGTTATTTTCTTATATCTCTAAACCTATCTCTATTCTTTCAATCCCCTCTGATCTCCTGCCAAAGCCTTCTAACTGGGAGTCCTACCTCCAGTCTTTCTATACAATTCTTGAATATCAGGGCAAGGTGAGAACCTAAAAGGGTGAGTGAGGACCCACAGCCATTGCCAGGGACATTGTGCAGCATGACTGAAGAGGGCACTAATGTGGCCACCACCAGCCTACACAGCACTTTTGTGCAAATCAGAGAAAGGTACCCCCTCAGGACAGATGGATTGAAAAAAGATGCCTTTCTGTGTTAAAAAATTAGTACCCCCACCTATTGTTTGACATCCTAGAAATGAGAACCCACTCTGGGCTTGTATAGCCCTGTGGGCCTATGACATAGCATAAAGAACATAAGTTGACTTTCAGGCCTTACTGTCCACTCTCATCCACCAGGTACTTATATGCAGCATACAAATAACACAATGATACAGAGCAGTCCCGTGATCAATACTTCTGACAGTTTTTCCTTCTGTCTTGTCTTTCTCTCCTGGAACCCTATAACAGTGGTTTACAGTGGTTGGGCCACAGACTGCATCAGGTCCTATAGAAATTTCCTGTTGGTCTGTGAAATATTTTCATATTCTCCGGATGTATTTATAAGTATATGAGAAGAACATGTTTACTACAGTGATTTAAACTACTTTAAAGACTGGCAGGAAATTTCTGGTGGACCAGAGCTGGTCTGTGGACTGGTTATTGAAAACCACTGCCATATACGACTGATTGATTCAGATTTCTATCAGCCAGAGGCTCAGCAAAATTTCTTCCTAAAGGCAATTACAAAACTGGACAAAGTTGTAAAAAATAAATATTTCAGGACTCTGTAAATTAACCAAAGGCATAAAACATATTGAAAAGCATTTATATAAGAAAATGTACTGAAATTGGGCAAGAACACTAGGAGTCTGATATTCAGCTCTCATTTGCACCAGTTCTAGTAAAATTATTGTGAAAACCAACAGCTCCCTTGCCAGAGAGTATTGACTTGAGAAAAAGGCTGAATCCTGAAGGCCTTGCCAAAATAGTGGTAAACAACTGGGGAAGTCCAAATCACAGCTTCTTAAGGCTGCAATAATGCTTGGGTGAAGCAACATACCAGCCAGAAGATTAAAGAAAAGGAAGACACCTATAGTGAACCTTGATAAGCTACCAGATATGTCTGGTGTTCTGGAAGGCTGTGCACATGTATAAGGCTGCTTCTACTGAGACAAGACTGAAGAAGATCCTAGGGATCCACTCCTGCTAGTTGAATATGAGGTCTTGCACATATGCAGAGAAGATAGGAAAATATTCAGCACAAAGTAAAAGCTGGGGTGACTTGCAAACTGAATCTATTTTGAAAGCAATTTTCACAGGTCAGTTTTCAAGGATGGAAGTCTTACTGGCTCAAGGTGTTTATGCAAAATATGTAAATAATCACTGGCTTACCACTATATTTAATAATCCATTCACAGCACTAGGAAACCATAAATAAAAATAAAAATAACTGGGCAGAGACACTGTAGAGAAGGCAGACTCCAAAAATTAGTTTGGGCAAGTTATTAAACAAACAAACAAAAAAAAAACAAAGCAACAAGAACAATTTCCAAAAGGGGAGAAGAGAATCTATGTTTGCAATAATATATTATCTAAAATGTCAAGTTTGTACAAACTGTTACAGAACACAAAAAAGAAAAAGGGAATACAACCCCATATGCAGGAACAAAACTGGTCAATAGAATACATCTCTATGGGCCAAGTAGATTGACAAAAATTCAAAAGAGCTATTATAAATATTTTTATAGATAATTAAAGAAAACACTTTAAACAATTAATGAAAATATAGTGACAATTAGCCATCAAATAAAAATATTTAGATGAAATGATTCAAGTGGAAGATGGTGGTTTAGGTAAATGCTATGCCTACTGCCTCCCAAGGATAACACAAAATTGCAAACAAATTGTAGAACAATCAACCTCAAGAATTATCTGAATGAATAACAAGTGTTGGAGAGGGTGTGGAGAAAAAAAAACCCATACACTGCTGGTTGTAATACAAACTGGTACAACCACTATGGAGAACAATATAGAGGTTCCTCAAAAAATTAAAAATAGAATTACCGTATGACCTGGCAATCCCACTTCTGGGTATTTATTCAAAAAATTTAAAACCTTAGTCTGCAAAGATATATGCACCCCAATGTTCATCATGGCACCATTCACAGTGGCCAAATCTTGGAAACAGCTAAAGTGTCCTTTCATAGATGACTGGTTAAAGAAGCTGTAGTACATGTACACAATGGAATACTACTCAGCCATAACAAAAGATGAAATAGGGCCCTTTATGACAACATGGATGGACCCTGAGACCATTATGCAAAGTGAAATAAACCAGACAGGAAAAACCAAGAGCCATATGATTTCACTTACTTGTGGAACACAAAGCTGAAAGCAACCAAGAAGCAAAAACTCATAGACATAATCAATATTTTAGTGGTTAGTGGTTATCTGAGGGCAAGGAGGGAGTGGGTGGGAGAGAAGGAACATGGTCTCAAATATATGATGATGGAAAGAGAACTGACTCTGGGTAATGAACACACAACAGAACACATAGATGATATATTATAGAGTTGTACACCTGGAACTTATGTAATTTTTACTAACCAATGTCACCCTAATAAATTTAACAATAAATAAAAAAAGAATCATATGAAGACTAGCTGAACAGAAACCAGATAGCTAAGAATATAAATAAACAGCCACATTGAGACTGGTAAGAGGGGCAGAGACACTAAATGGACTGACCCCAAATCCACAGATTATGTTTGAACAACGGGACGGACACCTCTGTAGTAGAGGTTCCCCCTAAAGAGAAGGGTCTCAGTCCCACACCAGGCTACTCAGCCCAGGGATCCTTTGCCAGGAAGAAGAGTTCCCACATATGGCAGTGGAAATCAGGGAGGACTGTAGCCCATCCTAGTGAGATGGGAGGCAACTAAAAATGCAGATGCCTTCTTTTATAGCCTTCACACAGAGGCACTCACTTGCAAACATTCACCTGGTCTTTGGTGGAAGGGCGGCAACTTGGGAGGATCACAGGCATGTGGAAAAACACTGAGATGTGTGGCTTCAGTGGGAGGATTGGAAAAATCAGAGCCATTGTTGTCCTGGTGTGGAGGCTGATTCACGCGTAGCCTACAGAAGGGTGCCATTTTTCAGTGATGAGCCCTCCCTCAAAAGGTCAAGTCTGGGGCCACATTGTTCTGGTGGAATTCATGCATGTACACAACTTTGGTGCCACTCTGGGTAACCCCCTCACTCCATCCACACACAACTTGTGATATATCACTTGGGGGCATTATTCATTGCTGGGCCACTGACCCAGACTCATAGGCTACAGAAACATTTTTGCAGAGGCAGAACATCTATAGCAGCCAGAGAGGTGTTTGCTGGTGAAAGGTTAATGATAATGTGCATGTAGAATTTTGTAGGCAACTCTCAGAAACCTAAGAGCCTGAGGCGAGCAAAGATTTACCACACTGTTCTAAAGGCGTTTTCGTGGGTTGGTCATGGGCCCAGCACCAGTGCCACAACCAAGATGGCACTGACTTTGTAGAAACCACCACCCGTACACCATAGCTCCCTGAAATCCCATCCTACACCCCTAAAGCTACATTTCCAAAGGCACTTCTGATGCACACCAAACAAGGGAACCCTTCACTATAGAAACTTCTAGTCCCCATTTTTAGTTCCTTGGCTCCCCAGCCTTACCTTTCTCCTAGTCCCTAGCTTTAATCACCCTCTTACTCAATCTTCCCTGGTCTCTAGCCTTAAACAATAGAGTACTCCTATCCTGTATTACAGAATGTCTCCCTTCCACCTCTTTCTTTAAACAATTATTATGTAACTTGTGATTTATGCATTCCAGTCTCTTTCAGGCCATTCCAGACCCCACTCCTAGGCAGGTAACATCACCTGATGGACCAGTTAATCCACAGAAGGACGTAGCAGGCTTAATCAATCATGTAGCCACCCTATGTCAGTGACTTTAGGCCTGCTTCTTGGGAAAATACTTTTAAATATATTAACTGAATCTATTTTTTCCCTTTAGGGACTTCTGTGACATTAAAGTTATCAACACATCCTGATTGAAGAAGTCAATGCCATTTCAGGCACATCTCAAGACACCTTCCTCCATTTTAGATTAGACAGGATAAGAGTTCTGTGCATGCCCAATAGGTAGGGACAATGGCCACATTCATCAGAAAGCAGATATAGAAAAAGAGACCTTCTCTCCCTGAACTTCCAATAGAGAATTATGGCTGTGATGCCTCTCAAGAGAAAAGTAAGGTAGGCAGATAGAATAGGTGATCTTGGGACACCTCCCATGGGACCCACCTTGCTGGAATAGTCACCACCCTAATGCCACTCTTTTTCTAGTAATCCCCACCCCAAGTTCAACAACCACAAGGGAAATTACAGGAAAATTAGCTAACACAGAAAACTCATAGGGTACAAAAAGCCCACCAGTTTAAGACAGCCACTAGTGCCTGCACCGTAAAGATTACAGTTATAGTGATCTTCATGTCACGTAAGCCTCATTATACCATCATTATATCATACATATGCCCAGAAGTTTGTTAATATCATTATAACAGACTGAGTTCTCAGAAGGAACATGCACAGTCTAAAAAGGTGACATAATTATTTCTGTCAATCAAAGATTCCAATCAAAACGCCCCAAGCCCAGGAAGGGATAACTCTTTCTAAGAGAAAGGAAATACAAACTGCCAAAGCCTCATTATTTGTAGTCTTGAGCCACTTACCTGCTCAAGCTCTCTCTTACCTCTTTGGAGTGTAATTTATCCTTGTCATTCAGGGTCTTTCAGCCACTCTCTTGCTCAGGCCTGCTCCTATCTCTTTGGCGTATACTTTCTACTTCTAATAAACTGCTCTTTCACCTCCATATGTTTGAGTCTCACTCAATTCTTTATTTGGGATACCAAGAACCTGGACATCACAATGTGAGGGGACCATTTTCCAGTAACAGTTCCACTCTTGGAAGGCCAGCCCTGCCCCACAAGCCAGGAAAACTTACAGTAGCAAAAGGCCTGCAAGAGCCCAAGGAGTTTTGATTGTGGACCCAAAACCTGCCCCAGAACTACCCGGGGTAGTTTTTGGGAATTTGCAAGCCTGAGGCAAGCAGTGGCTGGCTGTAGCATTCATGAAGTGGTCACAGGCCAGGCACCTCCCCAAGGTGAGTGGTGACTGCCTGTGGTGTTCTCAGGGCCCGTTGAAGGGTAGTCACAGGCCAGCCACTGGTATAAGAACTGAATGTGCATTAACTTCGTAAAAACCACTGATGACACCTTATGACTCCTTGGGAATCTGCCCTCCACCCCTGCTAGGGCTGCATCACAGAGAGCACTTTAAACACTGGGTTAACCAGTGCAGTCCATGCACCTAAAGAGATTTTTTTCAGCAGCTGGACCTTACAGGCAGCCAGTAGGTGGCAATAGGCCTAGGGTTGCTGGGCCTTTTGCTAAGCTGCCCCAAGCACAATACTAGTGGCAGCTGGCCTCAGCGGGGTCACCTCCCACACACCTCCAGGTCCAGCATAGGCAGCACCAACCACATATAGCTTTGCGGCTCCAACCATCTAGCCACAGGCCAGTAAGAATCAAAGTTGTAATTGGCCTGCACAGGAGCCCCTCCAAAGTGACACTAGAAACAACACACATAGAAGCCAGCTTCAGACCACACCAAAGCAGTACCTGGTTAGCCCCACAAACAGCACACTCAAAAGGGAGGTCTCAACAGGCACAAGAGCCCACCACAGGGGTGAATAACCCTCCAAGGGGTCAGCTCCAACACAGCAGCTGCTACACTATGGGCAGAGCCAATCCTCATATTCAATTAGCCTGGGTGTCAATCCCACTCACTGACATGCCAAAAGCAATCAAGGCTCAACTACAACAGGAGAACACACACAACACACTCAAGGGATACTCCTGGAAAACACACACAGGAGAGCAGGGAGACTCTGTCCTTGGACCACATAGGGCATATACTACATAAGGCTAGACCACACAGATGAGAGACATAGGAAATTTCCTTAATACATAGAAGCAACAAAGAGAAGCAGCTGAAATGAGGAAATAAAGAAATGTGTCCCAAATAAAAGAACAGGGAAAAATTTCAGACATAGAATTAAATATAATGGAGGCAACTAACCTACCAGAGATAAGAGTATAAAATACCGGTTATATGAATGCTTAAAGAACTTAATGAGAATTTCAACAAAGAACAAGCATCAAGAAGGACATAAAAACCATATAAAACAACCACTCTGAAATAAAGAATAAAATAACTAAAATATAGGATACACTAGAAGGAATCAAGAGCAGATTAAAAGAAGCAGAGGACCAAATCAGCAATTTAGAAGACAAGGTAGCAGAAAACACCCAAACAGAACAACAAGAAAAAAGACTTAGAATAACAATAATTGCTTAAGAGACTTGTAGGACAACATCAAGCCTAAAAATATTCACATCATAGGCGTACCAGAAGGAGAAGAAAGGGAGAAACGGATTGAGAACCTATATGAAGAAATAATGACTGAAAACTTCCATAGCCTGGTGAAGCAAATAGATGTACAAATGTAGAAAGTACAGAGTCCCAAACAAGATGAATCCAAACAGGCCCACATCAAGACACATCATAATTAAAATGCCAAACATTAAACACAAAGAGAGAATCCTAAAAGCAGCAAAAGAAAGACAACTAGTTACTTACAAAGCAGCTGTCATAAGACTGTCAGCTGATTTCTCAACATAAACTTTGCAGGCCAGAAGTGAGTGGCAGGAAATATTAAAAGTAATGAGGAACAAGGGCCTACAACCAAGACTACTTTATCTAGAAGGCTGTCATTTAAAATTGAAGGAGAAATAAAGAACTTCCCAGATTAAAAAAAAATTAAGCTAAAGGAATTTATTACCACCAAGCCAGTGTTATAGAAAATGTTAAAAGGACTTCTATAAACAGAAGAAAGGAGAAAACAAAGAAACAACATAAAAATATGATTAAAAATAACAATAACTATATACTTATCAATAATCACTTTGTAAATACATTAAATGCTACGATCAAAAAGCAGGGTAGCTGAATGAAAAAGAAAACATGACACATGAATATACTGTCTATAACAGACCTACCTCAGATCTGAAGAAACACACAGTTGGAAAGTAATGAATGGAAAAAGATATTTCACGTAAATGAAAATGAGATAAAAGCTGGGGTACCAGTAATTATATCAGAAAAATAGACTCCAAAGCAAAGACTATAATAAGAGAAAAGAAAGGACATTGCATAATAATAAAGAGATCAATCCAACAAGAGGACATCACGCTAGTAAACAGTTATTCACCCAAAATATTATAAAATCACCTACATACATACAGCAAATATTAACTGACATTAAGTCAGAGATCAATAGGGACATAATCATACTAGGGGACTTTAACATCTTACTAACACCAATGGACAGATCTTTCAGACAGAAAATCAACACAGGAAAAGTGGCCTTAAATGACACACTAGAGCAGATGTATTTAGTTGGAATTTTGAGAGCATTTCATCAGCATATACTTTTTTTCAAGTGCACATGGAACATTCTTCAAGACAGGTCACATGTTAAACCACATAGCAAGTCTCAATAAATTTAAGAAGATTGAAATATTATCAAGCATCTTCTCTGACCACAGTGGCATAAAACCAGAACTCAATTACACACAAAAAATCATTTGAAAAACACACAAACACATGGAGAGTAAGTAACATGCTACTAAATAATGAATGAATCAACACTGAGATCAAGGAATAAATTAAAAAATACCTTGAGACAAACAAAAATGAAACTACAATGACTTAAATGTATGGGACACAGAGAAAGCAGTCTTAAGAGGGAAATTCACAGCAATGCATGCCTACCTAATAAAATAAGAAAAATCTGAAATAAACAGTTTACCTTTACATCTAAGGGAATGGAAAAAGAACAGCAAACAAATCCCAATATGAGTACATGGAAGGAAATAATAAAGATCAGAGTGGAAATAAACAAAATAAAGACTGAAAAAAACAACACAAAAGATCAATGAAACCAAGAGCTTATTCTTTGAAAAGATAAACAAAATTGACTAACCTTTAACCAGACTCATCAAAAAAGTAAAAATAAAAAAGACCCAAACAAATATAATCAGATATAAAATAATAAAAGTAACAAAAGTAATTAAAATGATAAGTATTAGCATAAAAACAGAAACATGGATCAATGGAACAGAATAAAGAACCCAGAAATAAATCCATGCTTATTTTGGTCATTTAATCTATGACAAAGAAAGTAAAAATATACACTGGGATAAAGTCAGTCTATTTAATAAATGATACTAGGAAAACTGGACAGGCACATGTAAAAATATGAAACTGAACCACCTTACACCTTAGATTTGTTGGGGCTATTTGTGAGGGGTATAAATAACTAATCATTATGCTGTTTTATATAGCTGAAACCAATTCAAAAAATAAAAATATAAAAAATATAGAAATTTTTAAAATATAAAATTTTAAAATATAAAAATAATTTATAGAGAGATAAAAATGTCTGGAAGAATCAAGTTGCAAAGCAGAATAATATAAAATAAATAAATTACTACAGGGTTTCAACAACAGATTTAAGATGACAGAGAAAAAATTAGCAAACTTAAAGATAAATGAATAGAGATTCTCTAATCAGATAAACAGAAGTAAAAAAAATAAAGAAAAATGAACACAGCCTCAGAAGTCAGAGAGACATTAATAATCATACCAAATTATGTATAATGGAAGTCTCAAAAGGAGAAAAGAAAAAGAAAGAAAATATGGAAGAAGTAATGATTGAAACTTTTTACATTTGATGAACAACATTATTCTACATATCCAGAAAGTTCAAAAACTCCAAGTGGGATAAACACAGAGCTCTACACCTAGATACTTCATAATTAAAGTGTTAAAAGCAGCAAAAACAAACACCTCATTTTAACATTTAAGGAAAAACACATTAAGATTAAAAAGTCGAATTCTAATCTGAAGCAATGAAAGTCAGAAGGCTACAGGAAACATATCAAATAATAGAATAAAGCAAGTTAACCAATAATCCTATGTCCAGAAAAGCTATCTTTCAAAAATTAAGGAGAAAGAAAGATATTTACTAAAACAGTGTCTATGAGATTCATCACTATCATACCTGTCCTATAAAAAATGCTAGGGGAAGTCCTTCAAGCTGAAAGGAAGTGAAACAGATGGTAGGTAACTTGAATTCACATGAAAAAATAATTATCTGGTAAAGGGAATAATGTAGTTAACTATAAAGACTATAAATATACTTTTTATTTTTCTTCTCTTACCTTATTTAAGATACACCAGCAGAAAACAATAATTATAAAATTGCAAGGATGGGCTTACAACATATAGAGGTGCAACATATATAAATATAGCACAAAGAAATGGTGAAGAAATATTAGGGAAAATTTCTATAATTTTCAATTAACACATTTGCTTCAGAGCATTTGCAGTTGAGTCTGACATTGGAACCAGGATAATTACGTGGTATTTGTCTAAGTTACACGGAGTACAAGAAAACCTGTTATAACATTTTAATGAACCAATATATTTTTTTAAAAATTTGAGGAAAGTGGTAAATTACTTTTTTGTTTAATAATTTATAGTTTTCAACTTGTGATTATCCGTGGTTTTCAATTTTTAATTGTATAAAGTTAAAATTTTGACATTTTAGTCAAAAGAACCATGTTATCAAACATATATGATAAGTTATAAATTTTTGTTTCATTTTATGATAAAATAAAGTTTACTTACAATTCCATTTTACTTTAATATGTCTTCATAAGTTTCCCAAGAATGTTTTCACTTATAAATTATATTGTTTCTCCACAGTTTTGTACAATAATATTACAAATATTAACTATTTTCTCAGTCACTATATAGTTCATTATTATTAGCAAAATTTGCATACATCTTGAACAAAAACTAATATATATTAGCAGAACATATCACATAATCAAAGTTGCACAGGCCAAGAAGATACTAAGAATCTTGAATCTTGCCTGATGGACACTGGGTTGACTAAAGGATTTTCTTAGTTCAGTTTATACTGTTATAAATAAACAAAACCCATAGGGGTTCATAGTGAAAGGTCATATAGCACATTTTTTTTCCATCAACCTGATAAACAGAGTTATCTGATGTCTTTGCTTATATTATGGACTGAAGCTGAATCACACTCATATCTACTGCTCTAATACATACACAGTTTCTGTGTCAATAATTATGGAATAAAACAGGAAGTTATATATATACTCAACCATACTTCCTCCTGAAGTGACTGTTATGACATTCCTGAAGAGAAATTGAACAATTTATAGCATTTTATTCATTAATTATAAGACAGAATTGTGGAAAATTTAAAAACTCATATATCCATTTTCCAGGTTATAACAAAGCAACACAAAAGACTCATCATCTGAAGCATATCTGTTAAGTATAATGAGGAAGTGCCCTCCAAAATGGAACCATCTTTCTTTGATGTGAGAAGACTTGTGCACTCAGAATTTGTTCTTCCGGTTCAAAGGGTCAACCAATTTTTATCTAGGAGTTTGGAAAAAGTTGAGTTATGATTTGCAAAAAAACTATCCTGAATTGTGTAAAAAAGATGATTGGTTCTTCCACCATGATAATGTACCTGCCCACACCATGCTGAGTGTTCAGCAGTTTTTGAGCAAAATCAACATAACTCCCATGTTCCACCCTATGTAGTCACCCAATCTTGCACCCTGCAAACTTTTACTTGTTTGTTTGTTTCCCTGGATCAAGCAAGTCTTCAAAGGAAAATATTTTCCCAATACAGAAGAGGTAAAACGAAAAAAAAAACAACAATAGAAACACTAAAAGGCATCAAAATTGATGAGTTCAAAAACTCTTTTGAGCAGTGGAAAAAGTTGTTGATAGCTATATTGCATCAAATGGACAATACTTTGAAGATGACTGAAGTTTAAACCTGTAAAAAAATTATACTTTTTAATAAATAAATTTTTGGTTTTTGGGGGGTTCCGCCTTGTACTTGGCATACAATATTATATTGGTTTCCTGTGTACTATATAGTGACTAAACATTTTTATTCTTTAAAATGTGATTACCCCTAATATTAGATATTCCTGATTCTGGGAATATTCTGTCATCATGAAAACTTCTTACAATATTATTGGCTACATTCCCCTTCACATTTTTCATCCACTCCCCACCTCACCTCTCTTCTGGCAACCATCTTTTTAGTCTCTGTCTCTATGAGTCTGTTTTTGTTTTGATTTATTTGTTTGACTGTTATGGTATTTTTAAATTCCACAAATGGATGAGATCATATGGTACTCTCTTTCTCTGCCTGACTTATCTCACTTAGCATAATACCCTCTAGGTCCATCCATGTTTTTATGAATGGCAAGAGTTCATTATTTTTTATTGTTAAATTAATTGGGGTGATATTGGTTAGCAAAACTTACATAGGTTCCAGGTGTACAATTATACAGTGCATCATCTATGTGTTGCATTATGTGTTCACCATCGAGAGTCAGTTCTCTTTCCATCACCATATAGTTGACTCCACCTCGCTCCTCTCCCACTCTCAAGTAACCACTAAACTATTGACTGTGTCCATGAATTTTTGTTTCTTTGTTGCTTTCCACATATGATTGACGTCAAATGGTTCTTGGTTTATTCTATCTGGCTTATTTCTCTTAGCATGATGATCTCAAGGTCCATCGATTTCACCACAAATGGCAGTATTTCATCTTTTCCCATAGCTGAGTAATATCTCATTGTGTATATGTAGCACAGCTTTTTTATCCAGTCATCTATCAAAAGGGCTCTTTGGCTGTTTTCATGACTTGACCATCATGAACAGCGCTGCAATGAGGTACATATATCTGTGCAGACTAAAATTTCCAACTTTGGGGAGTAGATACCCAGAAGGGGGCGTGCCAGGTCATATGGCAACTCCATTCCCAATTTTCTGAGGAAATCCACACTGTCCTCTATAGCGGTTGTACCAACTTGCATTCCTACCAACAGTGTGTGAAGGTTCCTTTCCCCATAGCCTCTCCAGCACTTGTTATTCCTTGCCTTGTTGATACTAGACATTTTAACACTTTTGAGGTGATACCTCGTTGTGGTTTTGATTTGCTTTTCCCTAAGAGCTAATGAAGTTGAGAATTTTTCGTATATTTGTTGGCCATGTCTGTTCAGGACCTCTGGCAACTTTTCAACTGAATTGTTTGTTTTTTTCTTGTTGAGTCCTATGAGTTATTCATATATTTTAAATATTAGTCCCTCATCAGATGCATTGTTTGCAAATGTTTTCTTCCATTCAGTTGGTTGTCTCTTTGCTTTGTTGATGGTTTCTTTTGCTGTGCAGAAGCTTTGTAGTTTGATATAATCTCATTCATTTACTTTTGCTTTTATTTCCCTTGCATTTGAGTTTAGGTTCATGAAGTCCTCCCTGAATCTGAGGTCTATAAGTTTAGTACAAATATTTTCTTCTATACAGTTTATTGCTTCAGATTTTACATGAAGGTCTTTAATCCATTTTAAATTAATATTAGTATATGATGAGAGTTCACAGTTCAGATTCATTCTTTTGTATTTGATTTTCCAATTTTCCCAGTTCCACTCTCTTAAGAGGCTTTCTTTTTCCCATTGTATATTTTCTGCTCCTTTATCAAAAATTATTTGCACATATATTTGTAGATTTATTTCTGGGGTATTGTTTCTGTTCCATTGATCTGTGTGTCTGTTTTTCTGTCAATAACACACTGTTTTGATTATTCATGCTTTTTAGTATAAACTGAAATTGGGAAGTGTGATACCTCCAGCCTTATTCTTTTTATGTAGGATTTCTTTGGCTACTCGAGGCCTTTTGTGGTTTTATATGAATCTATTTTTTTACTTCATGAAAGTATGTTTGTGGGATTTTTATGGGAATTGCATTAAATCTGTATATTGCTTTGGGTAATATGGCCATTTAAAAAATGTTGAGTCTTCACATGCATGAACATAAAATATCTTTCCAGTTCCTTGTGTCCTGTTCAATTTTTTAGTGTTTTATAGTTTTCAGTCTATAAGTCTGTAACATTGTTTATTAACTTAACTCCCAGCTATTGTATTCTTTTTTGTGGTGGTCACAAAAAGTATTGATTTTCTCATTTCTTTTTTTGAAGTTTCATTGTTGGTATATAAAAATGTAATTGATTTTTATATATTCATTTTGTATCCTGCAGTGTTACTGTGTTACTATATTTGTTTATTGTTTCTAATAGTTTTCTGGTGGAGTCCTCGGAAATTTTTATATAAAGGTTTATTTCATGTACAAATAGTGACAGTTTGTCCTCTTCTTTCCTAGTTTGGATACCTTTTATACCTTTTTCTTGCCTAATTGTTCTGGCTAAAATTTCCAGTACTATGTTGAATAGTAGTGGCGAAAAGGGGCATTCCTGTCTTGTTCTTGACTTTAAGGGAATAAGCTTCAGTTTTTCCCCATTCGGTGTATTAGTTGAGGGGTTGTCATATATGGCCTTTACTATGTTGAGGTACTTTCCTTCTATAACCATTTTATTCAGTGTTTTGATCATAAACCGATGTTGCATTTTGATGCTTTTTTGCATTAATTCATAAAATCATATAAATTTATTTTTTGTTTTGTTTGTGAGATGTATTACATTGATTGATTTGCATATGTTGAACCATCCTAGTGAACCTGAGCTGAATCCCACTTGATTGTGGTGTATAATCTTTTTGATGCACTGTTGTCTTCTATTTGTTAATATTTTGTTTAGAATTTTTACATCTGTGTTTATCAGAGATATTGGTTTGGAGTTTTCTTTTTATGTGTTATGCTCACCAAGCTTTAGCATTAGGATAATGTTGGCCTTGTAAAATTAGTTGGGAAATATTACCTCATGTTTAAATTTTTGAAAGAGTATGAGAAGCATAGGCATTAATTATTTGAATACTTGGTAAACTTTGTCACTGAGACAGTCTGGTCCAAGGCTTTTTCCTTTGGGGAGATTTTGTATGATTTCCATTTCTTTACTATTGATTGGTCTATTTAGATTATCTATTACTTCTTGATTCAGTCTAGGTAGACTATATGTTTCTAGAAACTTGTCCATTTCTTCTAGGTTGTTAAATTTGTTGTCATAAGGTCTTCATAATATTTTCTTATGATCCTTGGTATTTCTGTGGTATCAGTCATAATTTCTCCCCTTTTATTTATAAATTTAGTTATTTGTGTCATTTTTTCCTTCCTTTTGTTAGCCTTTCCAGGGGTTTGCCAATTTTATTGATTTTTTTCAAAGAAGCAGCTTTTTGTAGCATTAATTATCCCTATTGCTTTCTGTTCTCAATTTCATTTAGTTCTGCTCTAATTTTTATTATTTCTTTCCTTCTACTGACTTTGGTTTTCTTCTGTTCTTCTTTTTCCAGTTCTTTGAGATGGGATGTTAGAATGTTTACTGTGATTTTTTTTGTTTCTTGAGATAGGCCTGTAATGATATAAATTTCCCTTTTATTGGTGCTTTTACTGCATCCCAACAATTTTGACATGCTGTATTTTCATTGTCATTAGTTTCTATGTACTTTTTAATCTCTTCTTTTATTTCTTCTTTGATCCAGTCATTTTTAATATGATGTTGTTTAATCTTCATGTATATGTGATTTTTCTGCTTTCTTTATGCAGTTGATCATCAATTCGAAAGCTATGTGATGTGAGAATACACTTGGTATGATTTTAATCTCTTGAATTTGCTGAAGCTTGTTTTGTGTCCCAGCATATGGTCTATTCTTGAGAAAGTTCAATGTGCACTAGAAAAGAAGGTGTAGTCTCTTTTTGCTGGGTGACGTGTCTTCTAAATGTCAATTATGTCCAATTGCTGTAATGTGTCATTTAAAACTGATATTTCCTTATTTTTTTCTGTTTGGATGATCTGTCCATGGCTGTTAGCGGGGTGTTTAAGTCCCCCACTATGATTGTGTATTCATCAGTTTCTCCTTTCAAGTCTGTTAGTAGTTTCTTTGTATATTTTGGTGCATCCTGGTTGGGAGCATATATATTAATTATTGTCAATAATTATTGTTGAATTGTGCCTTGTATCATTATGTAATG